>JAIUCV010001372.1:0-106809 GCA_026724425.1 Erythrophleum ivorense | reverse complement strand
ATATAAGTTGATATGTCTTACCATTTTTCATACTACCTTGTTGTTGATGGTGCTTCAGCTGGGTGGTTTTAAATGAACTTCTTCTTATATATATATATATATATATATGGGCGAAAAAGAGATTAGGCACATATCAGAGGAGCACCCAGTCGAAGCAATAAGCATAAATATATAACTGAATAGTACCATCTAAATTAGCATATATATATATATATAGATTAAAATATAGCCAGATGTCAAAATTTTTCATTCGAAGATCGCAGAATTTTTTTTTCTCATTTATTTTAGAAGACTTTTTTTTCAAGCATCCTGACCACATATTGTATCCTAGAAATTGAGGAATCTATCATATTTCCTACTTAATGATTTACCTATTATATGTGATAGGTTTTACGAGTGGAGCAACTGGAACACTGCTAATATGTATTACTCTTTTCTATTGTACAATCAAATTTTTGGGACAAAAACTAGAATTTTGGAAGATATCTAAGGTTGACCAAAATATGGAGGCCTTCATTAGAAACCATGGATCTTTGTCTCTCACAAGATATAAATTTGCAAATGTCAAGAAAATGACCAATTCTTTCGAAGTCAAATTGGGACAAGGTGGTTATGGTGCTGTATATAAAGGAAAGCTACTTAATGGCTGCCCTGTAGCTGTAAAGATATTGAAGCCATCCAAAGGGAATGGAGAAGAATTTATCAATGAGGTTGCTAGCATCAGTAAAACTTCCCATGTTAATGTTGTCACCCTTCTTGGGTTTTGTTTGGAAAGGAGAAAAAAGGCTCTTATTTATGAATTTATGGCCAATGGATCCCTTGACAAGTTCATTTCTAACAAGGCAGATAAAACTACTCCATCCTTGACTTGGGACAATTTGTACCAAATTGCAATTGGGACAGCTCGAGGGCTTGAATACTTGCATAGAGGATGCAATACTCAAATTTTACATTTTGACATAAAGCCACATAACATCCTTTTGGATGAAAACTTTTGTCCCAAGATCTCAGATTTTGGGCTTGCTAAGCTTTGTCCTAGGAAAGAAAGCATCATTTCAATTTCAGAAGCTAGAGGGACTATAGGATATCTTGCTCCAGAAGTTTGGAATAGAAATGTAGGAGGAGTTTCGCACAAGTCTGATGTTTATAGTTATGGAATGATGCTATTAGATATGGTTGGAGGGGAAAAGAACATGAATACTAAGGCCAATTGCTCAAATGAGATTTATTTTCCGGATTGTATTTATGATAAACTTGAGCAAGGCAACAATTTGGGACATAATGGGGTGAACACCATGGAGGAAAACGATATTGCAAAGAGAATGACCATTGTGGGTTTATGGTGCACTCAAACATTTCCAACTCAAAGACCTACGATAAGTAGAGTGATTAAAATGTTAGAAGAAAGCCTAGATTCATTGGAAATGCCACCAAAGCCTGTCATGACTTCCCCTATAAGATTAGAAGTAGAATCTTCCACCACTACCAATACCATGACATATTAGTGTAATGCATTTATTGCCATCCCAGATTTTGGGTCTTGAAAGCTCTTCCCAAATGTTGGAGAGACACTAGCAATTCAGAAATGTGGAAAAGAAGTGTTAAAGGGTTTTACACATGTATGGCATTTATAGCTATGAAATGATGTTGCTAGAAATGGTTCGAAGAAAACAAACAAAAAAAAGCATTAAGCCCCTAAAACAAGTGAGATAAACTTTTCGTATTGGGTTTTCAGTTTTCTGTAAGCCTAACTTGAATAGTGATTGAGGATTATCATTAGTTGAAAGGTAGTATATGGATTTCTTATAAATGTCCCCAAAGCTATATGTCCTTTCCACCACCTAAATCTTCCTTTACATTGACCTCATTCTATAGGGTTTAAGTTTATCTCTAAATTTTATTTTAGATGAAAAATGTTGATCATGAATGTACATAAGAACATGTCAACACTAGTATTATTGATTAGTAGTCACATGTTTTAATCAATGTGCCATTGATTAATTTTATGGAGATAGGGGAAAAAAGGTGACTTTTGCTGTAATACATGATACAGGAAAAATTAGCTTAACTATTTTGTGTTCTTTGTTTGTGTGTCTTCAGCATACAATACTTTTGCATAAGGTAAATTTAGTATTTCATTTTTAAAGTATCTCTTGTTTATTATTTCATAAACAAATGCTTATTAAAATTTAATTTGTTGATATCACACAATTTGCACTTAAGTAACATTACAATCTCCTACTAAATTAATTATGGCATATGTAAATTAGAAATTTTAAAGTATAAAGTGCTTTTGGTTATGTACTAAAAAGAATTGCCATTAGCATTTTGTTATGAGACACAATTTTTTGCATATAACATACAAGTGCATAATACATAAAGAGATATAGGCTTTTGCACCCTAATATGGGGTCAAGCATCATAATATACCTAGATGATATACAGACACCTTACTTTCTCAATATGTGACATCAAATAGTATCTAGATCTCCTGTTATGCTTCTACGTGATAAGGAATATTGTGCTTTCCAAATAGGAGAGGTAAAGATTTTGTTTTTGAAAAAGAAGTTTAATTTTTTATTTTTTAAACATTTTAGATCTTGAATAGCATAGGCGCTACATAATAAGGATGTAAAGTGCATTAAATATCATGTGACATTTGGCGTTTAAAAAAAAATTAACCTAACAGTTGAATCATCAATGGCAATGGGGATTTTTGCTTGGTAAGAGCAATTTGTAAATGATGAAGGCTTCCTTCTTTCCCTTATATATGCAAATAGTGTTTTGTAGATTTTTTTCCTTCCTTAAAAAATTATCTGGCCTTCTTTTGTAAATTATATAATGCAAATTTCTATTTAAGTGAATGAATAAAATTAATAGGTAAGTCAATTTTATTGGGCTACTAGGTGTGACCTAAACAACAATTTTAGGATCATATTAGTATCTTTAAAAATTATAATCTAACCAGCACCAAACAAAAAATTAATCTTATGAAATCAAATTCTGTTAATGTTTCTCTTCATTTTAGACAATTTCCTTTATCCTTATACACTTCTCTCGATGACTCCCTCAACACCATCGCTCTCTTTAACTCCCCTATAGCCACCATTGGTTCAACTCTCCAACTTCGACAACAGTGATATCCACCATTAAAGAGAACAAGTTAATTCAAGTACTTCAAGTAATCCATTGCATATTCTAAGTGTGCCTATTACAAAAGCACAAGCTAGAAGATTTAAAGAAGTTTTGAATGGGCTTGTTCAAAAAACTTGGGCGAAGCAAATGGTAATTAGGCCTACTAACATTAAGGAAGACCAAACCACTAATCAAGCAATCTTCAAGGTCCTTTAAGTTAAAGATGGAGTTGTTGAAGGTTTTTTGGGCCAAAACACTACTAGCTAAAGCGTATAGACCAAGGTCCATACATAGATTGACTCACTTGGGCTTACATTTGGTTATTTGGGCTACACATTGATTTATAGCTCATTAAGTGGGCTAATTTTGTATGGCTATTTTATATTTCCTAAGCTAATTAAGTTTTATGTCCTTGTTGTTTTCCTAAAGTAATTAAGTTCGAAGTCTTTGTTATTTTCCTAGGCTAGTTATGTCAATCGTTAACTATTTTGAGTCTTTAAGTGCATATTTCCTAGTCTCACTTATTAGATTTTACCTACATATACGGCACTTTCCATCACTTGTAATAACAATTTTGAAGTATTATTAGTTAAGAGAGATTTCTCTAGATTTTCAACCTTGAGAAGTGTTCATCTCTTGGTTCTTCATTGAAATTTTTTGACTTATAAAGGTTTGATCAACCTTGTGGCATCTTCAACACTTCGAGTCCTTGTTTTTTTATACTCAAGGGTTCAAGTGGATTAACTAAGCCTAATTCTTAGCTTTCTTAGGGTGACTGTATTGGATTGGCTATGGATTCATAAGCTCTAATCCTTTTTGGGTTCACACCATCTTGGTATAAAAGCTTCAGTTATAAAATTAGGTCATTATCCTTTACTCTTCTATTGTGTATTTGAATTCATTCTTGTTTCCAAGCATGTTTTCTATTTCCTCCTTTCTATCCATCTGTTCATCTTCTTCATCACCAAATTCTATCTATTTTGTTTAGTATTATGCATTTAAAAAGAAAAGAACAAAAACAAGGAATATAGTAGAGGAAAAAAAAAGGACAAAAAAGGACAAAAAAAAGAGTAAAAAGTTAAAAAAAGGTCTAAGTGTTAATCTATTAAGAATTGTTTTTTGACTTTGGTTAGAATTCTACAAAATTTCTGTGCCTTGAAATTCTTATTCTTAAAATTCCTAATTCTCTCTTAACATCCACTTTCATTTATCTCTGTGTGTTGAGGTCAATTCTACAAGAATTGTGATGGCCTTTGAATTAGTTTGATTAATTTCTCTAAAGAGCCAAAAGAGAAGACTAAGAGTGTGGAAAGAGGCAAGAGTTTATGAGACCAACATCATTAAAGCTTATAAAAAAGTGAAACATGAGATAGAGTGAGATCTATAGAGGGCACACATGCGAGGGAGTGTGTGAGGATTTTGTTCTCTAACAAATTTTCTTATAGCTTCCAAAATGTCTAATTGGGAGGAAGCACCAAGTGGTGGAGATCCAAGGAACATGGAGTTCATCATCAATGCTATGCAATAGCAACTTGAACACTTCAATATGGTTTTCGGAGAAATTAGGCAAAGGATGGATAGGTAAGATACAATTATTGCAAACTTCAAAGTAGATAGCCTAATAGAAACCTCAATCGTAAGAGACATGTTAGGCATGATCATAGGCATATGGATGAGTCTAAATATGGAAATGAAGCAAGAAGTGAAACTGGGGAAGATTATGAGCTTGAGATTGAAATGGGTAGAAATAGATCTAGAGGAGTTAAGTATGAAAAGGGGAGGAATATTCCAAGAAATAGAAATAAGGCATATGGAAACCTTCGTAATATCAAAATGAAGATACCTTTTTTCCAAGGTAGAAATGACCTTGAAGCTTATTTGGAGTGGGAGAAAAAGATAGAGTTGATTTTTTATTACCATAATTACTCTGAAACAAAAAAGGTAAAGTTGGTAGTAATTGAGAGTACTAATTATGCAATGATATGATGAGATAAGTTGTTTTTTAATAGAAGAAGAAATGATAAGAGACCTATAGAAACTTGAAGGGAAATGAAGGCTTTGATGAAGAGAAGATTTATCCCTATCTATTACTATAGGGACCTCTATCAAAAATTGCAAAGTCTTAGATAAGGCTCTAAAAGTGTGGAGGAATATTATAAGGAAATAAAGGTGATTATGATAAGGCTAATGTTAAGGAAGATAGGGAAGCCACAATGGCTCAATTTCTGAATAGGCCAAATAAAGAGATAGCTAACATAGTGGAGAGTAGCAAAGTACAATTCAAGCTCTAGTTCCTCTTTAAGACCGAATTGGAAGAAGGAAGAAAAGGCTATTCAAAAAGAAGTTTCCAAAGGCAAAGATGAAGTTTTTGCCAAACACAAAGGTAAAACTAATTCCTAACTTCTAGAAATAGAGATATAAAATGCTTTAAGTATTTGGGAATATGTCATATAGCTTCATAATGCCCTAAGAAAAGAGCCATGATTATGTGTGACAATGGTGAAATGGTGACTAAAAGGGAGAGCAATGATTCCATGCCTCTGCTTGAGGATGCTAGTGATAATGGAATTGAATATACCGTAAAGGGAAAAGTACTTGTGATCCAATGTGCTTTGAATTCACAAGTAAAAAAAATGACATGGAGCAGCAAAGGGAAAACATTTTCCTTACTCGCTGCATCGTAAACAATAAGGTATGCAGTGTGGTTATTAATAAGGAAAGTTGTACAAATGTTACAAGTACTACATTAGTTGAGAAATTGAACTTGTCTGCCATTAAACACGTTAGACCTTCAGGTTGCAGTTGTTGAATAAATGTGGGGAAATTAAGGTCAATAAACAAATTCTAGTTTCATTCTCAATTGGTGAATATAATGATAAAGTATTGTGTGATGTAGTCCCTATACATGCTGGTCATATGCTTTTAGGAAGACCTTGCGAGTTTAACCAAAAGGTCATTAAAGAAGGGTTTACAAATAGGTACTCATTTGTAAAGAAGAATAGATGTAGTCCCTATACATGCTTGTACTTGTTTACAAGGAGGCTTGTTTAAACACTAATGATCTTAACCCTTCTCTTTCTAATGTTGTTGATTCTTTATTACATGAATTTGAAGATGTGTTTCTTGAAGACATTCCTAATAGATTACAACCCATTAGAGGAATAGAGCATTAAATTGACTTCATCCTTAGAGCCACCATTTCAAATCATCCAACCTATAAAAGCAATCCAAAAGAGACAAAAGAGCTTTAAAGACAAGTTGAAAATCTCATGGCAAAGGGATATGTTAGTGACAGTTTGAGTCCTTACATGGTACTTCTTGTGCCTAAGAAAGATGGATCTTAGAATATGTGCATTGATTGTAAAGCTGTAAATATCATCACAGTAAAGTATCACCATCCCATTCCTAAATTACATGATATGCTAAATGAATTACATTGGTCTAGTATATTTTCAAAAATTGATTTAAAATCAAGATACCATCAAATTAGGATAAGGGAAATGATTGAGTGGAAAACTGCATTCAAAATAAGACATGGACTTTATGAATGGTTAGTCATGCCATTTGGATTTACTAATCCATGAGATTAATGAATTATATTTTGTGTGCATTGTCACACCCGAAAATGCGACTGCGTGGCGCCAAACCAAAATCAAAATTAAAGTAGGAGTCGCCAACAAAATTTCAATTTTTGAAAAGGAAAAACTTTAAAAAAGCCTTTTTAATTTGAAATACAGTCTACGAACCAAATTTGGATTCGGGAGTCAGTTGTGAATGGAGAAGGTGTTAAGCACCCCATTACACCTGTTACTAAGAACGATTACTCTAAGTTAGTTGTGCAAAAGTAAAACGGCTTTAATTCTATTTTAATTCTTCCTTAACAAATCACATGCAAAATAAGAAATGAACAAATTAAAGGAAATAAAATTAAGAGTAAAAAGAAAGAAAAGAAATTAAAGAAATAAGATTAAAAGTAAAATGAAAGAAAAAAATTAAGGAAATAAAAATTGAAAGAACATGTTTATTTACAAAGGCGGACTTAACCTATGATGAGAGCCTAGGGTCTACATACCCTCTAAGAGGGATCAAAGTCCACGTAGTTCAAATAAAAAATTATGTTTGTTTTTGTTTTTTGTTTTTATATTTTTTTTGTTTGTTTTTGTTTGTTTTGTTAATTTTTGGTTTTGTGTATTTTTTGTTTTGTTTTTTGGTTTTTTATTTTTTTTTTATTTTTTTTTATATTTTTGTTTTTTTTCTTTGTATTTTTTTTTGTCTTTGTTTGTTTTGTTAATTTTTGGTTTTGTATATTTTTGTTTTATTTTTTGGTTTGTTTTTGTTTATTTATTTTGTTTTTGTTTTTATCTCTTTTTTTATTTTTTATTTATTTATATTTTGTTTTTGTTTTATCTCTTTTTTTATTTTTTATTTTTGTTTGACATTTTATTACTTTTTCACCATTTTTTGTTGTTGTTGTTTTTTTTCTTCTTCCCTTGTTCTTTTTTTTTTCTTTTAGAAAAGAGAAAGAAAATAAAAATTATTTTAGACTTTCGCAAACGAAACAACTTTGAAATTGTTTTTGTATGTATAATTTGCAAAACTAAATTGACTTCACTTCTTGCTCTTTCTCCTTTCCTATTCCTTTCTTCCTTTTTTTAAAGTGGTTTTTACAATTTTTCATTCTTATTTATTTATTATTTATTATTATTTTTTGTTTTTAATTTTTAATTTTTGATTATTATTTTTTAATTTTTTTAGTTGAATTTTGATTTTTCTTCCTCCTTTTTTAATGAATTTTTTTTATTCAATTTCATCAAATTTTGATTTTTTATTTCTTATGATTGATTTTTATATTTTTGTTTTGATTTTTGTTTATTTTTTTAACTTTTAATTTTTTTTATCTTAGATTGTAGCTTTTTTTTAATGTGCATTTTGCATTTTTTTGTCCATTTAAAGAATTTTTTATTTCTATAAAATATATTTTTTTAAAGAAAAGTTCATAAGTCTTAAAAATGATTAATTTCTCACTTACTTTTCACGTTTTCTTCTTTTGTTGGTATTTGTTTGGTTTTGTCTTTTTTGACTTTTTTTTGTTTTTATTTATAAAACTCTTTTTTTCATTTTTACCCTTTTTTTTTCAAAAGAGGCTACAGAAGGAACAGTTAACTTTAAAATTTTTTTTTAACATACAATTCTTTAATTTTCGCAAAAGAACCTTTAGTAAGGAAAAGATAAATCTTTAAGACCCAACTTAATTTTTTTATAAAAAAGATTTTAATTCCCTTTTGTTTTTGTTGCTCTCTTTTTTTTTTTGTTAAAAATTTTCTTTTAAGAACCATTTGGTGGGGGGGCCGTTAAATCCCAAAATATATTAAAGCATAAATTCAAGACCCAATAGATACCAAGGAGGCTTTATTGCCACACGTGACCTATAGATATATTCCTATATGCTTGAGGGGATACAAAATCCCATATGGCTATTCTAAAAGTAAAGCGTGACGAAATACAAAATAAAATAAATAAAAACATTTACAAACAAAACAAGTAATTTGTGAGAGTGGGTGTTTGGTGTTCAATCGTGATTCGCCATGTTACTCTTAAACATATTTACAAGAGTAAAAGGAGAAATTATACAGTTATAACTCAATTGCCTCTTATCCTTTTAGTTAGATTGATGGTGAACTCCGTAGGTGCTGTCCTACCAAGCTTTACGTGGCTCCACCTTCTCGTTCCCTTATTTGAAATGATGAGTGACTTTCCTATATTCCACATATGATTCCACATGTTAAATGATAAATAAGCCAACATTAAAAAGAAACATCAACTCAAAAGGAATAATGAACATCAAATTTAATCATACATTTTGCATCAAACCCCAATAATAAGTGAAGCTACAGTAGCCACCATCTTTCAGCAATATGTTGAAATCATATAAGATTGGTGTACTAGTTGGAAGAGCAACTCCAATTAATATGAGCATGAGATAGAAAATAAATAATCATATGAAGTTCAAACTCGAAGCAAAGATTTAAAGCCAGTGTGTAAGTGTCAATTCAAGTGGGATTTCACTGTGCTTTCATGAATCCACTGGAACCATAGGTATAATATGCCAAAATCCCATTGGCTTCAAGTTGACTAGCATTATTAATGTAAAATCAAATACTAACTAACAACAAATCAACTATCATCCACTCATATTTGTTTGTTTTCTTTTTTAGTAACAGAAATGAAGTCATCTGGAAACAAGCACACTGTAAAAACCTTTCCTAACTCTGAACATTGAACATGGCAGTAAGCATAAAGAATACGCTCAGCATCCCATAGCCACGTATAATCAATGGGAACCAATCTCATTTACAAAACTCGTTATGGTTCGAGCATGAGGAATAAATGCTACAAAAGCAGAATCCAAATGTAAAACTTATGCAAACACACACACAAAGGAAAAAAGAAAACTATGGCAAACTCTGTTTGGATGTGAATCCGAACTTTCATACCAGTTCAGAAACCGTCACTAAGCATTCACGAGTATATATGCAATAACATATGGATTGTTCTATTCCTTCTACACTACATAGAAAATGATCAAAGTTACACAGTAAGATAAGCTTCCATCAATATAAAACCAAACCAGACGATACAGAGGTAAGAAACATTCCAAAATCAAATCTTAACCAAACTTAGAGGAACTAATACCTAGTAGAAGAACAGTTAAAGGATTTACCTATAAGAAAGCCGAGATGGTGAATCCTCTTCCCAGCTTTCCTTCCTTATCTACTCAAAGCTTCATCGAATCTTATGGCCTCTGATATCAAGATCTCCTTCTCCCTTTTTGCCCTCTCTCAATTCTTGCTTGCTCTCTTCCCCTCTCTGTTTTTGTTTTTCCCTTCGATTCACTCAAGCCCAAACCAATCCTCCCCAGAGCAATCCTCAGTTTCTCCTCTTTCTCTCAGCTTCTCTTTCTCTTATTCCCTCAAACCCTCCAATCGCCTCTCTTTCGATTCCATCATCTCTCTCTGTTTATGCTAGTCTCTCACCCTTTCCTACTTCTCTCCCGCTCTAATCCCCAACCAAAAAAAACCCCTTGATTTCGGCCTCCTCCAAATATATAGAGAATCAGAGCGTAATTGTTACTCTCAACCTCTACGTGTTTCCTTCTTCCACTTCTACCTAGACACGCCTCTCTGCTCCATCATTTGCAATGCTCATCTCGCTTCAAGGCTTGCATTGTTTGTTGTCCTTCACTCCCTTTCTAATCGTTGAGAGTTGCTGCTCAAGGATGCGAGAACAAGAACTCCAGAAAAGGGGGGTTTTTCTTTTGTCTTTTCACATTTTTTTAAAATTTATTATTGTTCTTTCTGCCTTAGGTATGTGGGCTTCAGACTTGGTGAGAGGATGCGAGGCTGAAACTATAGGCCTCTGCCCATTTTTTGATTTTGGTCCTTCTTTTGTTTTTAAGGCTGGTTTTGGGTTGGGCTTTTTTTTAGGTTTTTTTTTTAATTTTTTTAAATTTTTCCTATCATTTCTTTTTCTTTTTAGGAAAATATAAATTTATTATTATTATTTTGTTTGGTTTTCTTTTCATTTTATTATTATTATTTTTTCATATTTTCTCTCTTCTTTTTTTTCTAGTTCTTTTTAAATTTTGCCTTTCGTTTCTTTTTTTTTTGGATTTTTGTTACTTCTTCTTTGGTTGATCCTCTTTTTTTTTTTTAGCTTATTGGGCTAAAAAGGATCTATTTGATTTTTCTTTGTTGAATGCTTTAGGCTTTTCCTCTTTTTCATTTTTTCCATTTTTCTTAATTTTCTATATTTCTTTTCTTTCCTTCTTTTTTTTCATGTTTTTTGCTAATTTGATTTTGTTATTATTTCTGGAGCTTGCCTAGACAAAATACAGTGTTCACATGCATACATTAGGAAGTTTGTTGTGGTATATTTTGCTAACATTCTAATTTACAATAGGGATCTTGACGAGCATTCAAATCATTTGCCTTGTGTTCTTGATGTGTAAAGGAAGGAAAAATTATATGCTAACATTAAGAAATGTAGCTTTTGCATGGATAAGGTTGTTTTCCTTGGTTTCATTGTAAGTGCACAAGAGATAGAAGTTGATAAGGAAAAGGTAAGGGCAATAAAAGAGCGGCCGACACCTACAAGTTTTTTCATAGATTAGCTAGTTTTTACAGGCATTTGTGAAGGATTTTTGCACAATTGCTGCACCACTCACTGAAGTCATAAAAAAAATCTGTTGGGTTTAAATGGGACAAAGCATAAAATCATGCATTCAATGTTGTTAAAGAAAGGTTGTGTTTTGCACTTATATTAGCATTGCCTAACTTTAACAAAATTTTTGAGATTGAATGTGATACATCAAGAGTTGGTATAAGAGCCGTTTTGATGTAGGAAGGGTGACTGATTGCTTATTTCAATGAGAAATTAAGTAGGGCAACCTTAAATTATCCAACATATGATATAAAGCTTTATGCACTGTGAAGGCATTAGAGACTTGGCAGTACTACCTTTAGTCTAAATAATTTGTCATTTACACAAATCATCAATCTTTGAAGCACCCTGAGGGTTAAGGTAAGTTGAACAAGAGACATGCTAGGTGGCTGGAATTCATTGAACACTTTCCATATGTCATTAAATACAAGCATGGTAAAGAGAATGTAGTTGTAGATGTTTTATCTCAAAGGTATGTTCTTCTTACTTCTTTGAATACAAGGTTGCTTGGTTTTGAACATGTCAAGGAATTGTATGCAAATGATAGTGATTTTGCTAAAACATTTATTGCTTGTGAAAAGGGAGCATTTGATAAATTTCATGGAAATGATGAGTATTTGTTTAAAGAAAATAAATTATATGTGCCTCAATGTTCTATGCGTGAGTTGCATGTAAGGGAAGCTCATAAGAGAGGATTGATAAGGCACTTTTGTGTGAAAAAGACTTTAGAAGTTTTGCATGAACATTTCTTTTAGCCTAGAATGAGACGTGATGCGGAAAGAATTTGTGGTAGATGCATTACTTTTAAAAAGGTTAAATCTAAAATCTTACCACATGGTCTATATACACCATTGCTTATACCTAGTGAACCTTGGGTAGAGACATCAATGGACTTTGTTTTTGGGCTACCTAGGTCAAAGAGAGGAATGGATTCAATATTTGTGGTTGGTGATAGGTTTTTTAAAATTTCACATTTCATTCCATACCATTAAGCTAATAATGCCACTTATATTACTAAATTGTTCTTTAAAGAAATTATAAGACTTCATGGCATGCCTAAGAGCATTGTGTTTGATAGAGATACCAAGTTTTTTAGTTATTTCTGGAAGGTTTTAAGGGAAAAGCTTGGTACTAAGTTGTTATTTTCTATAACTTATCATTCCTAAATTGATGGCTAAACTAAAATTGTTAATAGAACTTTAACTCAATTGCTCAGGATTGTCATTCAAAAGAATTTAAAGAATTGGAAGGAGTGCTTCCCTTTCATTTAGTTTGCATATAATAAGAGTGTTCATTCATCTATTAATTGTTCTCCTTTTGAGATAGTTTATAGTTTTAATCTACTAACTCCTTTGGATTTAATACCATCATCTATTAGTGAAAGAGCTAGTCTTGATAGGAAAAGGAAAGTTGAAATGGTGAAGCAACTTCATGAATGGGTTAAGCAACAAATTAAAAAGAAAAATGAACAATATGCATCCAAGACCAACAAAGGAAGAAGGCATGTTATTTTTAAGCCTGGTGATTGAGTTATTGGGTTTGGGTGCATGTGAGAAAGGAGAGGTTTCTAACCAAAAGGAAATCTAAATTGGCTCCTAAAAGGGATGGACCATTTCCAATCCTTAAAAGAATAAATGACAATGCTTATAAGATAGATCTGCCTATGAGTATGATAATATTAGTGCTATATTCAATATTGTTGATTTATTTGATTTTGATATTGGTGGCAACTCGAGGATGAATCTTTTTGAGGAAAGAGGGGATGATGCACACCATCAAAGGGAACAAGTTAATTCAAGTACTTCAATTGATTCATTGCATATTCGAAGTGGGCCTATTACAAGAGTGCGGGCTGGAAAACTTAAAGCTTTGAATGGGATTCTTCAAGAAACTTAGGCAAAGTAAATGACAATTTAGCCTACTAACATCAAGGAGGACCAAAGCTCTAATCAAGCAATCATTAATATCCTTTTAGTTAAAGATGGAGCTATTGAAAGCTTTTTGGACCAAAACACTACAAGTTAAGGAAAATGGACCAAGGTCCATACATGGATTGACTCACTTGGGCTTACATTTTGTTATTTGAGCTACACATGTTGATTTGTGGCTCATTAAGTGGGCTAATTATGTATGACTATTTTGTTTTTCCTAAACTAATTAAATTTAAATGTTCCTAGGCTAATTAAGTTCTAAGTCTTTGTTGTTTTCCTAGGCTAATTATGTCAATCTTTGACTATTTTGAGTCTCTATACATGTTTCCTTGGCTCACTTATTAGTTAGATTTTGCCTGCATATATGACACTTTCCATCACTTGTAATAACAATTTTGAAGCATTATCAATCAAGAGAGATTTCTCTAGATTTTCAACCTTGAAAGGTCTTGGTTCTTGATTGAACTTTTTAAACTTATTAAGATTTGATCAACTTTGTGGCGTCTTCAACACTTTAGGTCCTTGTTGGATTCGAATGGATCAACCAGATTTGATTATTAGCTTTTCTTGGGGTGAGTGTATTGGATTGGCTGCGGGTTCATAAATTATAATCTTTCCCGTGTTCGCACCACATAGCTATCGTCATTCATCTTTGCAACTCTCACCATATTTCCAATTGACGAAACATTAATATATAACATATAAATGTAAATAATTACAAAATTAAAATAATTTGAATGGTCTATTGGTTGTCTCTAAATACCAAGATATGTTAGCCATCCTTCCCAGTGGCGAGACCTTCTCGAAATGGTTATTAGCATTACAGCTGCAACAAGGACTACAAGAAAATTCTCAACGGTTACCAACACTTTGAAAATAAGACGTCAGCATATTAAAAATATATTACTAACACGTTGAAAAATGTTACTAGCAAAGTTATATAATTTTATTAATTGATTAATAATGTCTATTATCCAAATTAACTATAGGTGTTGTAAAAAAGCATTTGACAAGCCTAGCTGCTACGTTGTATAATTTTTCATTTATTTAATTTATTTTTATTTATTTTTATGAACCAAATATCGAAGTCTTTGAATAGGCTATGCTTGAAAATTTTATAAATGACATAATAGAACAGAATAGAATAAAAAGAAATAGAAATGAAAAGACCAAAATGAAATAAATTTATCTTTACTCTATTTGAAAGTTTAATTTAAGAGATAGACGGAAGTATCCTTCGATTCGTAAGTACAATCAATACTCAATTATGTTATAGCCTTTTAAAAGGACAAGAAAAGTATGTGAAACCTACCATTTTGAAAACAAAGTCACATTCCCCAACGTTTATGATATTGACTTGAAAGTAAGTGCTAACTGACGAATGTGAACTGGATGAAACGTAGGAAACAACATGGAAGGAATTGACTCATTTCATACACAAAAAATATTTTAATAAAAAAAGTAAATATTGAATGAAATATAAAAAAACTAAAATTTATTTGATATGACATAAAAAATATAATATCTTTTCATTTGTATATTTAGTAAAAAAATATTATAAAAAATAAAAATAAAAATATACCCTTAGTTAAAAACTAAAAAACAAAAAACAAAAGGCACAATTTCCTTTGTCTTACTCTTACCCATCTCCCCTCACGCTTTTCACAAGGGCTCAAGAACCAAAATCACCATGTTTCGTTGCTTCTTCTACATCGTCACTTTCTCTCTCTACCTTCTCTCCCCCCTCCCAACAATCTCCTCCCTTCCATGCATCGGCATCACCTACTCTCCTCACTCAAACAACACCCATACGCCATCGTCGGACATCATTATTCTTACTGCCATTCATTCCCTCAATCTCAACTCTCTCTGCCTTTAAGATTTTGACCCAAATATCACCCGAACCTTCCTACTGCCATTCATTCCCTCAGAGAGGACAAATAGGTCATTTACCGGAATTGCTCCAAACTCTGCCACCCTTCCTATGCTACGCTATCGGAAAGTGCCATGGAAGTGCACTTTTTTGTTTCTGTCTAGCGTTTAGCATACCGGACACATCAAGGCAAAGGAATCCGCTTCATTTTTACTTTCCAATGTTCTACCAAACAGGCTTAGGAACATAAATACTAAATAATCATTTATCTCTAACTAGTTCAAAAGATTAGGCCAACTTAGTAAATTTGCTAAAATATTTTAAGGTAGGACAAAATATCATAAAAAAATTCTTCATTTACGCATCTTGAATTTTTGATAATATTTGACGAAAACATCAATTAAAAAGAATTCATCAAGAAAATATCAAGAAATAGGGAAATTCTATAAAATGCCTAGTTTAGATTGCCTACTACGCAATATGATAACCACCCAAAAAAAAAAAAGAAAACTAAAATAGCCAACCCCTGGTTGGGTTGTGGAGGAGAAGAGCGGGTTCGTTGGTATGTTATTTTTATTTGAACTAACACATCCTCCATGCAGGAGGATTCAAATTTTTTTCTGGAAAAAAAAAAAAGAATATGCGGGTCCCACGACAGAAGGGGAAAAAATAGTATATGAACAATGTATAAACCAATGTGATACTATAAGTAGTATATAAAGAGTGCACAATGAACAGTATGGGTTTTATATATATAAAAGATGACTAGGGCTCTGGAGTGGCGTTCGCCGCTGTAAAGTGCAAGTGGGTTCGATGATTAAAGAGCGCGGGACCAGTGATGAAATATAACGATTCTAGAGTCGCTGGAAGGGAACCAATAATATCACCCACACAAAACAAATTCACTCTATAACTAACTACCTGCAAGATGCTTATTACCTCTCCCAGATGCTTCCTTTTCAATCCGTAAATGATTAAATTACTCTGATACTTAATTGACTTAATTATTAGAGTTTATATCAGAGTCGATTATTATATTATTACATAATATAAAATATTTAAATTGTTTAACAAAAATCAGTTTGGTTCAGTTAAAATTGAATTTATAAAATAGATATTTAAAAATCAAATTGAGTAAAATATTTTTACAAAATTTCATCCAATTCAATTAAAAAAATTAGTGTCTTTATTATTTTGATTAATTTAAGTTAAATCAATAGGGTTGAACGTATATGAAATCAAGTTTGAATATATCCACATAATGGTGGGAAGGAGATTAATTACCATTGCTCCACAGTGACATTGATGTCTTTATCGTTCCCATTGTTAAAATCAGTCAAGTCAATCTAATAATTAAAATTTATAACAATGTTTTAAAAATCAAATTTATTGTCCCGCTGGAGAAGGAAGCGATTCAAAAGTTAGTGATCAGTTTAATTAATTTATTTAATATAATTAAATTTTTATATTTATAAATATAGTTACATAAAATTTTGCAATATATGCTGAAGTTTGATTCTATGGCTTCTTGGATAAGACACAAGCTTATCTTTTAAACTTCCGTTTAAAATTTTATTTCTAATAAATGTATATAAATATATGTCTATATATATATATTACTACTGTTCCAATACCACCATGAATAAAATAAGTTGTATTTTATTAGATTGGAAACATTGTGTAATATTTTAAATTCTCACGATTGTTTATAATGTGTTCGTCCGAGAGATTAAAGGATGTCACAAATCCGAATTATAGTTGAGATTGAGTGGACCTGGATTAAAGCTCCTTTATGTGGTCCAGTACAGATAATTCAAGACATTAGGATGTTCGGGTGGAACGGAAGCTTAAAGAACCCCATAAATTGATATTAATGGGTATTAAGTTAGAAATAAATGTTCGTTATTTTACCTAAATTAAATATTTTCCTTTATATATAACATTGTATGACAACCTGTCTGTACTAGTCATAATAACAGTAGAATAATTCAGTGATTATTTTTGCTGAAAATTTTGAATTTATATCCTTCATAAAAAAAATTTCGCTAAAATTTTTAAAGAGCAATGTAAGAAACGAATTCGAACCCAAAAATAACAAAAAGAAAAAACAAAGGAAGCAAACGGGAACAATAAAGTTACGGAAAATAAAGAAAAAACAAATTAGGAGTGTTACATAACTCTGTAAAACCAGAGTTGTTGGCATAATTTCATTCTTGAAGGGGGTACTTAAACTGTAAATTTTTGGGTTTACTTATTTTCTATAATGTTCGCAATATCAAAACAGGAAGTTAGTACGAAAAAAGTGAATAATTCAAAAACTAACTCCTTCAAAGATTAAGTTATAAACAAAGGAAGCTTTATCATTCTATGTACATGTCCACACTTAGCTATCCACAGTGGCAGATGAAAGAAGCTGAGACTAAGAATAGGTGGATTAGATGTTATTTCTGCTATAAACTATGAATAACTCGTTGAGATGAGAAAGAAGATCACCACTTAATTGCTAGAATTCGAAGTCGTGGATTTGCTTCCCAAATTAGAATCAGGTGAAGGCGGAGGCAGGTCATTCTTGAGCAACCCAACATCATCTGCAGAAATTTCCATCACCTTCAGCTTGCTCTTATGCTTCCCATCGCTCTTGATATCCTTCAAATTCTGAAAACACTGAAACGCCAACTTTGCCATAGCATTAATCATCTTCCTCACCTTGTAATCCTACTCAAACCCATGTGTGGGGTCCACCAGCTCATGCAATGCTCGGTTCTGGATCTTGTTAATTGCCATGGTGGACAAATTGATCTCGTGTCGATGCCGCGTGATGTCCACGGCTGGCATTGATGATATCAGCTCAATTAGCACCACGCCGAAGCCATATACATCGCTTTTGTCAGTAAGCTGGTAGCACTCGTGGTACTCTAGGTCGACATAGCCAGGAGTCCCTTGTAGGGCTGTGGAAATGTGAGTGATGTCGTTTGGGAAGATATGGGATAGTCCAAAATCTACTACTTTGACACAAAAGTGGTTGTCTAAAAGGCTGTTGTTAGTTTTAAAATCTCAGTGGATTATGTCTTGAGGCATGAAGGTATGCTAATGCACTTGTAGTTTCAATGGCTATGTTCATTCTACTATTCCATGGGAGTGAGCCTGGCTTTGCTAGGTCCCCGTGAAGATGACCAGCCACAGTTCCATTGGGAATGTATTTATATACGAGAAGGAGTTCGCGACTGTGTCAAGAGGTGCAGCCATAGAGGGAGACAAAGTTTTTGGGGCGCAAACGAACAATAAATTATATCACATGATATTTGGTGTTAAAAAAGAAAAAAAATTATAGGCTAACAGTTGAATTGTCAATGGCAATGATGATTTACGCCTGGTTAGAGCAATTTGCATATGATGGAGGCTTCCTTCTTTCCTCTATATATGCGGACAGCTTTTTGCAGATGTCCTTACTAAACCCCTCTCTCGTAGTGCTTTTAAGTCCTTAAGAACCAGACAGGGGAATGTCAAGGGATATTAGTTATAACTGTGTTAGCTTGTATGATGTATTAGCTGGGAATTTAGTTGAGCTCGAACAGTCTGTGAAGCTCACCTGATGTATCTCTATAATGTAATGGTCAGAGATTAAGCAATACAAGATCTATTCATTCTGCTTCTCAGAATCTCTCATCTCTCTATTCATTTCTTTCTTTCTTTTTTGATCTAAGTACTACTCGGAACCTTTCACTATCCCGATAAATTATATCAAACGAAAAAAAGAAGGACAAATGTCCTAGAATTCGCGCCAAAAAAAGGAGATAACTAACAAACTCAAACTTATTTCAAAGTAATTAAATAACCATTCAGTGCTGATGAAATTACCGAAGACCCGGAAACATTGGCGATAAGCAACCCTTTGGGCATGTGTGTGTGTTGGGGGATCACTTAAATTTTAGATAATAATAATTAATTTACCATAGCAATAGTAATCATTTTTTTTATTTTCTAGCTGTAGGACGAACAAAAAGAAATGATTAGTCAACGAGTTTAGATTTAATAATGTTAAAGTTATCTTTGTTATTAAAGAAATAGAATTCAAATTTCAGTCATAATCAAAGGAAAAAAAATAAATTCATATTTGACCAATAGTTATCACATTTTTGGGCTTAAATAATTATTAATTCTCTAATTAATGCAAATTTTGCTTTTCTTGGCCTTAATCATCTCTTTTCACTACATATAACACATGAAAATATATTTAAAAAAAAATAGTTGCATGAACATTGGGGACAGGTCATCATTTGCAAGTAGTTGTTGCTTATCCATTTCAATTAGATCCCAAGCATTATATAATAATGGATTCAAAATAAGTTCAATTATAAATGTGCCATCAAGCTGAAGTGTGTGTTTGGCTGCACGTTGGAGAAGGAGGAAACATGGTTTGGACAGAAGCAACAAATTGTTGCTTCATAAAAGGGGTTACAAATGTGGTTTTCTCTTTGTTCAACACGCAGCCAAACACACACGAAATCAATTAGCCACTGTAAGGGAGAAGAAACAGAAAAGAAGAAAGAAAGTGAATATATAAGTGTAAAAGCACCTATTCACCCCCTCAAGGTGCATTCTTCAATTGGCATAAAAGCAAGTCTCATTGATTTTAGTGCTTAACTGCCTAAAGGAAAGATCTTTGTGTTTTGCAAAAAAATGAGCCAACAACCACTTGAAGGATCCTACTTTCTTGAAGGGTTCTCAATTGTCAGACCACCATATTTCAATGGAAATTACTACACTCACTAGAAAGCAAGAATGAAAATCTACATTTAATCAACAGACTACCGAGTGTGGGAAATCATTGAGAAGGAACCAAAATTCCCTTCAAAGAACAATGAAAAAGGAGAGGTCATCGACAAACTCAGAGATGATTGGTCAGATGATGATATCAAGATGGTAGAGAGTAACGCTAGAGCAATCAACATTCTATATTGTGCTGTGAGTGGCTAGGAGTATGATAAAATTTCCAGTTGTGACAAAGCATAGGAAATGTGGAAAAAGCTTGAAATGACGCATGAAGGGACATCAAAAGTCAAAGAAAGCAAGCTAAACATGCTAGTCTATGAATATGAGTTGTTTCACATGAAGGAGAATGAGAACATTGAAGAAATGTTCAATAGATTTGCTAAAATTGTAAGAGATTTGAAAGCTCTTGGAAAAACATACACGAATATGGAGAAAAATTTAGAAGTCCTAAGATGTCTTCCTCTCATATGGCAATCAAAGGTAAATAACCTGAAAAGTCAGAATATTGCCTCAATGCCTCCTAATAAATTACGTGGTCATCTCATTTCCTATAAAAGAAATCATCTAAAAAGGCATAAGTTGGAGCAAAAATGAAAAGCTCTTGCCTTGCAAGTTATGGCAAAAGAGGAACAAATTATGGAAGAAGAAGGAGAAATTGATGCAAAAGATATAGCATTTTTCTCAAAAAAATTAGAGAATTATGCTAGAAGAAAAATGTTGATGGGAAAACGCAAGGGTGCTTCCTCAAACAACACTGTAAGACGCGACAAGGTTGCCAAAAATATGATTACTTGCTATGAATGTGGCAGAAATTATCACGACCCAATTTTTGAGCCATGACCGGCGTGTCCAAACTAATTTGGAGATTGGGTTAACCTAACAAGCCTTACAAAATTTAAAGCCAACTATTATATCATATATTTTAACTAACCCATATAACCCACAAGTTTTAGAAAATTTAATATTCAGTTTATTATGTCATTAGGAACTATCAAAAATCTAACAACATCTCCTCTAAAAATTGAACACCCCATCCTGAAAAATAAATTAAATTAGCACCAACAAATTACATATAACCAAAATGCCTAGCTAGGAAAATATAAACAATATTTACAATTTATAAGTGACCATATAATATGGATAATTTCAAAATTCTTTCTCTACACCTAAGTGCTACCACATCATGGAGTCTGACACAATCTCATAAAATTAAACACCTACTCTAAGGTTTTGGTAGCTCACGAGTTCCCAAATCACTTCACTCTTTTACTCGCTGGTCTGAAAAATAAGGAAAGAAGAGGGATAATCTTACCACTAGTTTAATGAGTGTATAAATAATAAAGTGCATAGAGAGGAAAAAAATAAACAAGTGCATACAGGAGATTTTAGAAATCAATTATTATCGAATAATTTAAATAATAAAAATTATAGTTGGAATAAAAATAATTATTTAAATAAAAATAAAAATAAAAATAAAACTTTTAGGTAAAATGTATATTTCCTAAGTTTAAGAAAATGTTATGGAAATGGGTATCATAGAAAGGAAACAAATTATCAAACTACTGCATCGTATATCTTGTCATTTCTGTAGGTCCATTCCATCTTATCACTTTCACAGTCTATGCCAGGTATCTCAGATCATAGCACTCAATACATCATATCGTAGTGCTATCACAATTCACAACTTATCTAGGAGCGCCTAGGCCGTTATCTCTGTTAACGGCTACGCGGTTCTAACTAGATTCCTATCCATTATAAAAAAATTAAAATAATTATAATAAAATCTCTTCAAATGGCATTTAACTATCAAAAATAAATAAAAATCAAGGAAGTAAATAAATAATTAAATAAGGCAAATTAACCTTCAGTATAATCTCTGTAACATATGAGACCATAAAACAACATAAAATATTCTCATCATAAATAAACATATACACGCCACTGCTTTCTTTCTATCCAATTCACTCTTTTGCATTTCACAAGGATATATCATGTCACATTTCAATTATCAAGTTGCTTTAATAAACTTATTAAATCATCATATGGTTATATATATATATATATATATATACCTATTTTGAAGTTTTGAAAACACCGATTTGTTTCCCCAATGAATAGAGCACATAAATCACATAAATTGAAATTTTCATTGTAAAAAGATGAAATGGAATGAAATAGATATGCCACTCCATTATCTACACGCTCACCAGTTGGGACTAATAATATAAGGCCCAAATCCCTATTGTTTAGTGCAGAGTTCCAGTTGAATGAGTTTCTCCGGTATTATCTAAAATTATAACCAATATAAATTAATTATGTTGACCACTTTAATAACATCTATAATTATTTATATAATCCAATATATTTCCTAAAACATAAATCCCTAAATTTTTATACACTTTTGTATTCTAAATACTAACCCTAAATTTGGAGTTTTTCAATCTAAGTTGCCTTAACTCAAATTAAATTCAAAACTTACTTCTTAGAACTTCAAGGATAAATTTGGAAGTGTTAATTCACACTTGAAGGTTGCAATTCAAGAAATCTCCAATTTGGAACTCACCCACGGCACTAGGAAGAAGAAGAGAGAGCTTTTCAAGAAATCACGCTTCAATAATAATGGAAGAAGAAAGGAAATTACAGAAGGGAAACCAAAGAAGCTAGGTGAGAAATAAGTATTATAAAACATCCAAAAATCAGCACCAAATAGAGGAAGAAACGGATAAAATGAAGGTATACAAATATTAATAACTTACTAACCTCCAGCTATGGAATCCCACTGAAAAAAAGATGAAGCAGATCACTAATATGGGAAGAAGATGATGAAATTGCGTTGAGAAGTTGATGCAAAAAGAGGTGGAAGAAAAACGCATAAGCTTTGTGGGATTTGGAAAAGAAAGAAGAAGAAAGAAGAAAAAGAAAGCTTCATGCAGTGGGAGACGTAGCATCAGGAAAGAAAAGCTTAAGGAAATTGAAGAGAGAGAGTTAGTGGAGGATTATTTTATTCTTTAGCTCAAATTGCACTATTGCCCCAAGCTAAAATTGCTCTTTTGCCTCAAAAAGTTTTTATGCACTTCAATAAAATCCTTAAGATATATAAAAAAAATCCCTAAGAATTATTTAAACTCTAAAATTAATTTAAAAATATTTAATCTTTATTTTAATATCCTAGAATAATTTATTTTATTATTATTATTATTATTATTTATATATTTTTTAAAAGGTATTACAAAAATGGTCATATCATATTAGAATGCCCATTTATAAAAAGAAAATCAGCTAAGCTACATGTTCGGAGGAAGGCTATGGCTGCCTGGAGTGATGATGAAGAAGAAGAAAAAGCTTAGATAGAGCAAGAACTTGCAAATATGTGTTTCATGGCTGCTGAAGAAACTGAGATAACACCAAAAACAAAAATTTCTAACTTATAAAATGATTTTAATCAACTTTTAATAGACTTTGAAAAATTATTTGCAAAATATGAGAACCTTATTCAAATCAACTTTTACTTAGAAGAGAACTCAAGTAACTTAGAAGTAAAGTTAGCTACTGCTATAAAAGAAATAGAAGGATTAAAAACTCAAGTAAAATCCTTAAAAAAATCTAGCTAATTTTGTAAAAAGAGAAAAAAATCTAAAACTATTGTTAGGATAGTAGAAGTGTATGTTTGATAGGACAGGCTTAAGCTATGATAAAAGAAATAGTGTTAAACTATACAAGAATTTCTTTGTCAAAGAAAATAACAGCTTGCAATCCACTATCACATGTCTTCACTATAATAAATTCAGTCATGCTTGTCATAAGTGTAAAAACAAATCTGGAAAACTTGTTTGGGTTCTCAAAAGCATTGACTCTACAAAAGAAATCCACACTAACCATAAAGGACCCAAGAAGATTTGGGTATCTAAGAAAAAATAATTTAACATGCAGATATGTCTCAAAAGAAAAATTTCAAGGAGTGACTGGTTCCTAGACAGTGACTGTTCATGCCATATGACAGGTGATCGTTCTAAATTTTTATCATTTACTCACAAAGACGATGGTTCTATCACCTTTGGAGATGGAGGTCAAGGCAAAATTATAGGTTTTGGAAAAGTAAGTTTGAATAAAAATTGCTGCATTGATAATGTGTGCCTTGTTGTGGGTCTCAAACATAAGCTTCTTAATATTAGCCAACTTTGTGACAAAGGTTATAAAGTTGAATTTAAATCTTTGCATTGCATCGTGTCTGACAATGATAACAAAGCCCTGTTTGTTGGTCAAAGATTTAAAAACATTTATGTTCTTACCTCTAGAGATACTATCTCCAAAAATATAACTTGTCTTTTCTCCATTTGCAATGATCCTTAGACTTGGCATAAGAAACTTGGACATGCAGGCATGCATGTGATTTCTAAACTATCAAAACTTGACCTTGTGAGGGGTCGTCCTAAACTAGATTTTCAAAAAAATTATGTATGTGATGCATGCCAATTGGATAAACAAACCAAATCTTTTTTCAAAACTAAGAAATTTGTTTCTATGTCAAGGCCACTTCAATTATTGCACATGGATCTCTTTGGCCCCACACAAACTCGAAACTTTAGAGGTAAAAGTTATGCATTTTTTATCATTGATAATTACTCTAGATTTACATGGGTTTTATTTCTAGCTCATAATGATAAAGCTTTTAAGAGCTTTGAGGTCTTTTGTAAAAAGGTTTAAAGAGAGCAAGGTATTTAATCTCTAGTATTAGAGTGATTATGGTGGAGAATTTGAGAATAAGCTTTTTAAAAATTTTTGCAACGAACATGGTTTTGCTCACAATTTCTCTACTCCAAGAACTCCACAACAAAATGGAGTTGTTGAAAGAAAAAATCGTACTTTACAAGATATGGCTAGAACCATGTTGATTGATAATGATCTTCCTAAATATTTTTGGGCTGAAGCCATAAATACTACTTGTTATATCTTGAATTGATGTCTCATTAGACCTATTCTCAAGAAAACTCCATATGAATTGTGGAAGAGAAGAAAACCCAATATAGGTTATTTTCATACATTTAGATGTAAATGCTTCATACATAATAATGGTAAAAATATGTTAGGAAAATTCGATGCTAGAAGTGATGAAGGAATCTTCTTAGAATATTCAACAACTAGCAAAGCATATAGGGTATACAATAAAAGAACCTTAGTAGTTGAAGAATCTATCCATGTAGTATTTGATGATGCTAACCCCACTTTAAAGAAAAACTTGAATTTAGATGATGAGAAAAATGCAGATTGTCTGAACAAATCTTATAATATAAGACAAAAAGAAAAAACTAATAAAAATGAAGAAGAAAGGAGGAACAAAAGAGTTGAAGAAATGTCCAATCAAAGATCTTGTCAACAAATGGCCCCTCTATTACAAATTAAACCCAGAACTATAGAAGAAGCTTTAAAGGATGAAGATTGGATAGCTGCAATGGAAGAAGAACTCAACCAATTCAAAAGAAATGAAGTATGGAATTTGGTGGAACCTTTTGAAAATGCCTCAGTAATAGGAATAAGATGGGTATTCTGAAATAAACTTGATGAGCAAGGAAAAGTCATAAGAAACAAAGCCAGACTTGTGGCCCAAGCGTACTCTTAAATGGAAGGTATCGATTTTGATGAAACTTATACTCCAGTTGCGAGACTTGAATCCATACATATGTTACTTGTTTATGCTTCGTTTATGAATTTCAAATTATTCCAAATGGATGTTAAGAGTGCTTTCTTGAATGGATTTATTCATAAGGAAGTGTATGTCAAATAACCTCCTAGTTTTGAGGATAAAAATTTATCCAATCATGTTTACAAACTTTTAAAAGCTCTTTATGGGTTAAAACAAACTCCTAGAGCTTGGTATGAAAGATTAAGCAATTTTTTACTTCAAAATGGGTTTATCAGAAGAAAAATTGACACCACACTTTTCATCAAAAGACATGATAATGATTCATTACTTGTTTAAATTTATATGGATGATATTATATTCGGTAGTCCTAATAAACTTCTCTATTAAGAATTTTCTAAGCTTATGCAAGGAGAATTTGAAATGAGTATAATGGGAGAAATGAACTTCTTTCTTGGTCTGCAAATCAAACAAACAAAGAAAGGAAATTTTATCAATCAAACAAAATACACCAAGGATCTACTCAAGAAATACGGCTTTGAAAATGCAAAACCCATGGATACTCCAATGTGTCCATCATCAAACCTCGACAAAGATAAAAAAGGTCAAGATATTGATCAAAAATTATATAGAGATATGATTAGATCTTTACTTTATCTTACTGCTAATAAACCAAGCATCATTTTTAGTGTATGCAAATGTACTAGATTTCAATCCAATCCTAAGGAATCCCATTACATTGCTATAAAAAGAATTTTCATATACTTAGTAGAAACACAAGACCTTGGCTTATGGTATTCAAAATTTTAAAAATTTGAACTAGTTGGATATGCAGAAGCTGATTTTGCAGGTGATAAACTTGACAGAAAAAGCACCACTGGTACTTGCCAATTTTCTTGGAATTGCTTTGGTATTCTGGTTTAGGAAGAAACAAAGCTCAGTTGTCTTATCAACTGTTGAGGCTAAATATATGACAGTAGGAAGCTGTTGCACTCAGCTCTTGTGGATGAAGCAATAACTAGAGGATTTTTCACTTACTTTCAAGCAAATTCTAATATTTTGTGATATTACTAGTGCCATCTGCCTAACCAAGAATCCTGTACATTACTCTCGAACCAAGCATATTGAAGTTAAACATCACTTCATTCGAGATCATGTATAGCAAGGAGATGTAAAGGTAAAATACATACAAACTGACTTGCAATTAGCTGACATTTTTACAAAAGCTCTAATGGAAAATAGGTTTTCTATGTTAAGAACCAGTTTGGGTATAATTAGCTATGATTAATCTCTATATGTTACATATTCTGTGTGTTTATTATGTTTTTTCGAAAACCTTGTCGATTGGTTTAAAAACCTTATCAACAAGATCTCAAAGGCCATGAAAAGTCAAATGAATGTTGACCATGAAGTTGCACGCCAAAAACACTGTACCATCTTTTTCTCCAATCAGACTATGGCGTATGGCCTATGTATTCAAATCAAAAGTCTCTCTCTTCTGCAACATTATGAAAAGCAGTGCGTAAGGCACAACGTGTCAGATAACACTCAATTTCTCTCTCTCTCTCCGTATTAATAACTGACGTGATGGAATAGGCTTTTCTGTGCACGCCTCCTTTACTTCTCTTCAAAGCAACGCTCTCTCTTCCGTAAACCTCTTCAAACCCTAGCAGAGTAAATCATCGTCTCCACTCTCCTTCACCTCAAAATGCCTCGCACAAAGATGGCAGCACACAAATTCATAATGTTACAAAGTATTCCTATCTTTGATTCTAAATTTGGTCAATCTCTGGCGGATAGTGCTCAACAGCAACCACAATTGTCTTCTATATCCACTTATTCTCACAGAAAGCGAAGGGCTGTTCACTCTAAACCATTAGAATCTGGAACGGTAAAACAAACTTCTTCTCAGTTTTCACCATCTCGTACTCCCACCGAGAACCCCCTAACCCCACTGAAACTACCACTATCCCAAAATCTTAACCCTTACCGTCGTCAAAAACCTTAGGTGCTTATCACACCAAATGTCCCTTGCTTCCTTCCTCTTCGTCGAAGGGAAAGAAATTAAAGAATGTCTTAGGAATAGCAGTTGAGCGAGTCCCCTGAAAACATCCCCTCTGATTCAAGTGACTCCACTGATGCCAAAAATTTTCTGTCTCCCAGAGAAAATGAGTGTTATGAATCCAATTTCCGTTGACGATCAGTTGCTTAAGGAAGAATGGTCTCCTTGCAAAAACTCCAGTCCATCCACTGTGACATCAAACAACCTTTTGAGAAAATGGGATGGCACAAATTGCTTGAGCTATAGGAAGAAGTATATGAAGACCTTGTTCGACTATTCTATGCAAATTTGTCAATTATGGATCATGGTCTGTCTCCCGTGTCATTCATCAAAGGCCGCAGAATTTTATTAACAAAGAAAAAATTGAGCAAGCTTTTGGGAATCATATTCTTGGGAAACTCATACTTCTTCCAAAAAACTTGGGGGAAGAACTTTTGCATTACCTATGAGGAGGCTCTTGACCACTTAGTTGAACGATAAGATCTTCTTTCTCTGGGTTGAGTGAATAGACTTGCACTGTGTTTTAAACAGAGTATCATGGCTCACATCATCAATACCTACCTCCTGCCTTGATCCCGCTCCTTAAAATCTCTCAACAAAAGGGATGTCCGCCTTCTCTACTACCTTGTCACCAGGACACCCATTGATCTTGGGACTTGGATTTTACGATTCATGGTAAAATCTACTACTATCTCTAACCCTTCTGCAAGTCTCCCTTATGGCATGTTGCTTACATGACTATTCAAAGCTCACTAGGTCAGTCTGAAGTACTATCCATCCTTTCTTGTCGACACCACATATAACAATGTTACCTTTCAATTGATGCAGTATACTCTTGTCAATAACAAGTGGATTCGTACATTCGATGCCACTCCTTCCATTGACCACAAGAAGCCTCTTACTTCCCCAGCTAACCTTGATCAACACCCTGTCTCCCCTCCAACACTATACCCTCATGGCAAAGCCCTTGCTTCCACCTCTGCCCCACCCTGATCAACACCCTGAGGTTTCTAATGATGGTGGGGGTTGAGATTTTGGGACAGTGGTGGATTTAGTGGGGTCAGGAGGGTTCTTGGCGAGTGAATAGGTGCTTTTACAGCAATAGCCAACAATTTCAATTAAAACTGTAAAAATCAAAAACCTTGTAGATAGACTAAGATCTTATCGATTGGATCTTCTGTTATGTAACTGAAAAGTAAAGATTAAGAAGATAAACTAGGACTTTGTTGACAAAGTTTTAGTGCAGAGACTAAAACAGAATAAAAAACAAAGTAAAGGAAGAAAAACACTTGATATATCCTGATTCAATCCTGAAGACCTACGTCCAGTCTCCTTGATACACAACAAGGGATTTTCACTAAGTTAAATCAGAGTACACAACAAAGACACTAGGTTTCCAAACTCACCTAGAACTTTTACAGACTTAACAGCTTATACATAGTCTTTTCTTTCTTTCTCACAATTGTTATACTATTCAAGACCTTTTATGAGGATCAACAGATCAGCACAAGTCTTGCAGATAAACTCTCAATAGTTAATGGACCAAACACTCAACAAAAGTAAGAACACAAAAATATTATAAAGACAAAGTAGATTCTCTCGGTGTTTTCTAGTATCCTTATAGATTGAGCTATTTCATATATATATATATATAGAGAGAGAGAAGAAAATAGTCATTAATCCATCTCCTTTAGTTTTGACCGTTGGAATACAGTAGCACTTGAGTAGCCAAGAAGTAGCTGAACATTTTTGCATGCTAAGCAGATAATCAGAGATGCTTTAATCAATCAGCACAGAGTTTCTTTTACCTTTTCTTCTTTCAGCCAACACATCCAGGAGAAGAGCAGGCAAATTTGACTTTATAAAATAAGTTGTCTTTTATACTTTCGATGAATCAAGAAAAAGGAGGAGTTGACTTTAAAAACAAAGTAGAATCATAGACCCAATATAGAGATAGCTTTCAACTTTTCAACAAAAAGACAAAGCAAAAGCAGAGTTCACAAAAAGTTTTATATGCTTTCTACAAGATACATATAAAGCATCAACTAAAAAGATTTGTTGAGTAGGCTTTTATTTGATTTGGGCTTTTGGAATCATCAAACATGAGAGGATTGAGAGACCATTGGGCTAACAATAGGCTGTTAGCTGTGGCAGAGAAAAGTGTTGTTGATGCTTAAGTTAATCGTCCTAAGCTGCTGACTTTGTTCTTCATAGTACTCTACCTAACTTTGGTCCTATATAATATATTTCCTCCTCATTTCTGTTTGACTTTCATGGTGTTCATGAAGCCCCATTGAAGTTAACTCCAAAACATCTTATGATGAAATTGAGCACAGAGGACTCCAAATAAAGTAGAGCCTAGCTTAAGTAAAGAAGAACGCAACTTAAGTGAAGTAAAGGACAACTTAAGTAAAGCGCACCTTGACTAAAGTGGAGTTGAGCACACCTCGACTGAGCACGAGTTGAGGGCACTACGAATATTGTCTACTTTATTTTTTTGAGTACAATTCAACATTTTGCTTTAGTATTCCTTATATTGTAGTAGGTGAAAAGCTTATTTTCAGTATCGTCTTTTTTAAAGTAATGTTAGTGCATTGTTTTTAGTATTTTAAGATCATGTTTTGTGTAAAGATGAGGCTGGTTCCTAGTCATTTTATTTTAGGAGAATGGTTAAGTATTTAATATTACTTGTTTAAAATGTAAAACTCTTGCTATATATATGAATGAAAAAACAAAGCCAAGTGAGCTTTGCTCCCTACTTTTTTGTTTGTCTTTTATTTAGTTCCATAACATGTCATTCCAACAAACCCATTTAGCCGACAAGAATTCTTACAAAATTAGACAAAGAAACATGAGGAATGCTTATTCATTTTGTTTAAGTAATTGCATGCATGATAATTAAACATGCAAATTAGAGTTCATGGCTGTCCTTGTTCCATTACCAATGATAACCATAGGCACATGTTTAATGGTATAGTTTATATGTTTCCCTCTTTTTTCTTTTGAGTCATGTATTTTATTTATAGGTCACTTTCCGAATGACTAAAGAAATATTTCTTTTCAACTTCGTTATATCTTGATTCTTAATACAATGATATTATGAACCTGCAACTACCTTAATTTCATTAGCAAATGACATGACTTTTGTCTATTTTTCCCTAGTATTGTTGATGTTCTGCATCAAAATGTGCATAAGACCCTGAAAGGCTGTCAAAATGGTGAAAGTAAATACAAGCGTAAAAGCTGAGACAAGGAATATGGATCTTAGAATGGATACACTCGGACAAGCTAGAGGACCAAAGAAACTCCTAACATACTCTCCTAAATAAAATTTTGTACCTATTAATTAAAATAAATTATATGCTTAATACACAAAAATTTCTATCCTTATCCCATGATATGAGTTTTGTAAATTTCAGAAATTTTTAAAGATATAATTAGAAAATTTTGAGTGATTTCAAATAGGTTGGAATCACTTCAAACTATTGACTCAAACCTAAAAATTTTTTATGTAAGTCCCTCGTTTAAAATATAACTAGTAGCTAGAATTTTCAATTAACTGAAAGTAAAACCAGTCTGGTGAGCCCCAACCCCCAAAGCTATGGCATGGTGGAATCTGCGACCCCAGCACAGGCTATAACCATTTGTTGTGCATTGTTGCCTATTGCTAGTGCTGATATGAATTCACTTACATTTGGTTTTTCACTTCTTTGACCTTGACAAAAGCAAAACCCAAATTCACATTACAAACTATTAAAGCATAACTGTATCTTATTTGATATGAAGTACCCACTTTACAAAATCTAAACCATATGAGATACATGAAAGGCGACACTTTAAAAATACTTGATATGTGGAAATTGAAATAAAATTTTGGGACATAAAGGGAATACTCACCATTTTCAAAGTATTAAGGTAGGCCTTTGTGGCATTTTCTGCCGACCATGCAAAGGTACAGCAATTAAGCTTTTAACCATTTTAGAACTGGCAAAAGTATCCGGTTTCTTTCCTCAGAAAAAGGTTTTGTTTGTGAAGCACCATATAACATATAAGGTGACAACTATTAACTTTGTATAGTATTCATTGTTAAGATTTTTATCTGACACCTGATTAGACCAAATATTAATCTAATTCAAAATATTATGCTGTTGAGAATGATAAACTCTTATTTACAAAGGGGAAACAAACCATATAGCCCTCGCAAATTGACATTGGATAAAGATATGGTCCATGCTCTCAAGGCTGTATTGGCAAAAGGGGTAGACAGATTCAACTTCCATGTGATGATTGATTAATGTTCGTTAGATGGGAAGAGAATCTGTTAAGACCTTCCATGTAAACATCAAAACTTTGAAAGTTAGTTCAAGTCTCCATAACTGCTTCTAGTATAGAAGGCCATTACTTTTAGAGATGCGAGAGTCTTTTGCCAAAATTTTATAGCCAATAGCAAAAATTCCATTTTTATTACCTGACCAGTATAGCTTGTCTCTATGTCCTGATATGGAGAAGGAGCATTTACAGATCTGATTAACTGCATTCCAAGGGTAATGCGGGCTGAGAGTTTGAACATTCCAAGTAGCCTTGTCATGTAGAATAAGGTCCTCTATACTATTAACGTGTACATTGGCATCTCGCTGTACCTGCTGCCAAAGGTGGTTAGTAGTATTAATGGATTTCCCATCATCAATCTGCCACGTTAATCTTGAATAGATTAAACTACTCTTCTATTGGGTTGCAGAGCATTGGATTGAAAAAGAAAAATTGGGATAATTGCAACAGAGTTAAGAGCATATAAATATATATAGAAAGAAAACTCGGAGGAAGACTCTATTTTTATTCAAATACTGGTCAGCTATTTGTACAGAGAGATTAACAACTTCCTTCTTGTTTTAAAGCCCATTTTGTAGACTGTTACAGCTTATTTAAATTTTGTTAACAGGTAACAGATAATGTTAACTAAGTCAAGATTTGCTGCTGGTCTTTATGCTAAAAATCTAGAACTAAAATGCCAACTCTTCAAGCACTCCTTTTTGATATTTTTGTGACAAACACCAATGTTCTGTATGAGGATTTCAAACCTTCCCGCAGGTAATGACTTCATGAGCAGATATGCAAGTTGATCTTCAGATATACAATTAACCAGGATAACTTGATTGGATTGTTGAACTTCTCAAATAAAATGAAACTTGATTTTCATGTGTTCTATCTTGCCATGAAACGCTAGATTCTTTGAAATCAACATTGCAGAAAATTATATTTAAAAAAATTCAAGACATACACTTTAGTCAAAATTTTGGTTTAATTTTAAATTTAAATTAGATTAAATTTGGATCAAAAAAATTTAAAAATATACGCTTTAATGTAATTTTAATTTTTTTTACTAAAATGCTTTCCATAAAAAGAGTATATAAGAGAATATTTTAGTTTAAAAAATATATTTAAGTTAATAAAGAGTACTTTAATTTTGTTACCTTGTCACAAGGTGAATTCTTGCTAATTGATGAGTAAAATTTTATTTTAATCCCTTATAGATGGGGCTTTTTTAATTTTGTCCCTCATAAAATTACTTTATTAATTTAGTTTTTACAAATAAAATATTTTTTAATTTGATTCATCACAAAATTATTTTTTTAGTTTGATCTTTTATATATGAGTATTTCTTAATTTGATTTCTTATAAATAAAATTGATATCAATAATACTTTTATATTAATTTATTGTTTATTTATTTGTGAGAGACATTATTGATAATGATATATTTGTAAGAGACTAAATTAAAAAATATGCCATCTATGGCATGCTATCAGTACATGTATATATGTAAATCATACATATATATATATATATAATCAAAATTAGGAGCACTTTTATACGTACCTGATGAGTCTCTAGCAACCATTGTTAAATCAATCAATCAATGATTAGGGAATTAACCACAACTAGCTTTACCCTTTAAGTTTTCCAGAACTTAAAAACAGAAGGAAAGTGAGAGTCAATTTTCGTTGGCAGTGAAAGTCAATATATTAGCACAGTAGCATAACGTTATCTCCAAAAGAGATCGTGCTTAAACTTTTATGCTGACTATGTTTAAAATATCTCCCTAAAATATTAAAATATAATTAATATCTTGTTTATAAAAATAAACTCTCATTATCTTCTCATAACTAGTCTTGTGATAGGAGACTATTAGCTACTAAAGAGTTGCTAGTTGGGGTCTCTACCCAATTGGGTTAGTGTGCAATCCAACCCATCATGAATTATACACTAATAACATAGGCTCAATCTGTTCTTAAGGGCTTAATATTTCATAAAACTAAATGCCTCAATTATAATTATTCTATATAATTAATTAATATTAATCCAATTATTAATTTAATAAAAATTATTCTAACAATCTCCCACTTGGATAGTATTAATTAATCATCCAAAACACACATAACACAAGATGAAGCAATTAGTATATAACAAGCCACAACAGAATTCAAAAAATGAGACTATACTAAATCACCGAATCCATTGGGGAAACAAGTGATAATGAACAAAATTGTCTCATAATCTGAATATAACATAATACAAAATTGGTCTTTCAACCACAGTTCAGAAAAGAAACAATACAAATCATTGAGTCCATCAGGGAAACAAATGACATTAAGCACACTAATAATGTTTCAATATCTGAATTAAACAAAATTACATAAATGATCTTAATTTAAGAATAAATATAAAAATTAGAAATCTCTCAAACTCCCACTAAAGTAAGGCATCATCAAAAGACTTAACAACGCCCATATGAGTTACATGATTTCGAAATAATCCTACAGACAAGCCTTTAGTTAATGGATCCACAAGTATACGTTCACTGGAAATGTGAACCACACGAGTTTGAGATTCTAAAATCATGTCTCCAACATATTGGAGTTTTACATCAAAATGTTTTATGAGACTAGAATTCTTGTGATTCTGAGAGAAATGCATAGCAAATGAATTATCATAGAATATGATAAGAGGTCATGATATAGAATCTACTAAATGCATGCCAGATATTAGATTTCTCAGCCATACAACATGACAGGTTGTTTCATAACAAGCAACATATTCTGCATGCATAGTTGAGGTAGCTGTGAGTGATTGCTTGGCACTCTTCCACGAAACAGCTCCTCCACTCATTATAAAGATATATCCAAAGGTCAATTTTTGATCATCTATATAAGAGGCATAATCTAAATTTAAATAAGTAACAACCTTAAGATAATTAGACTTTCTATAAGTCAACATATAAGTTTTAGTACCCTGAAGGTATCTCATAACTTTATTAGCAGCTTTTCAATAATCCTTACCAGGATCACTCAAATATCTAATAAGCACACTAATAGCAAAAGCTATATCAGGACGAGTGCATACTTATGCATATATAAGACTCCCAACAGCAGAAGCATAAGGAATTTTACTCATTTCAACCGTTTCATCATCATTCTGAGGGCATTGTGATGGTGACATTGTCTCTCCTTTTTGAATAGGAATAGAATTAGAAGCACAAGCATTCATTTTGAATTTCTTAAGCACTCTGTTAATATAAGCTTTTTAAGACATACCCAGAATACCATAAGCTCTATCACGATGGATTTGAATCCCAAGAACAAATGAAGCTTCGCCAAGGTCTTTCATCTCAAAATAAGATGATAGCATACACTTTGTGTGTCATTTAAGAAATGCATTGAGTTACTCGCCAGTGAGATATCATCCACATAAAGCACTAGAATAAAAAATGACTCCCATTGAATTTTTGATATATGCAATGGTATGAAGGATTCTTAGTGAACCCTTGAGAAGTTACAACCTCATCAAATTTCAAGTACCATTGCCTAGAGGCTTGTTTTAACTCATAAATAGACCTTTGTAATCTACACACCAAGTGCTCCTTACCAGGTTTTACAAAACCATCTGGCTGAGTCATATATACCTCTTCGTATAAATCTGCATTAAAAAAAGCAATCTTAATATCCATTTGGTGGAGCTTAAGATTATAATGTACCACTAAAGCCATAACCACTCTAAATGCATCTTTTGTAGACACTAAAGAGAAAGTCTCTATATAATCAATACCTTCCTTTTGGTTATAGCCCTTAGCAACAAGTGTAGCTTTATACCTTTCAATTTCACCATTAGCTTGTCTCTTAGTCTTGAAAACCCATTTGCAATCAACAAGTTCATACCCAAAAGGAAACTTAGTGAGCTCTTACACATGGTTATTATACATGAAGGCAATTTTATCTTTTATAGCCTCTAACCATTTAGATGACTATTGACTTAGCATCGTTTGCTAGAAGGATATAACATCTATGACATTAATGTCATCAAATTCAAATTCTTGCAAATAAACCATTTAGTCATGTGGCATTGCAAGTCTACGGACTCTTTGAGATCGTCTTAAACCAATAGTTGGCTCTTCAGTATCTATTATAGGTGATTTTGCCTCTGCCTCTTCCAGGTTCTCTTCAATAGTTTTACTAGTTGTAGGAGGTCCAAAACTGGCATAGGTAAAATTGTACTTTCATCATGTAATTCAATTACCCTGGGTATAGAACTCACACTATTCAGGTTATCCTCAAAATAAAATGCTCTATCTGACTCAATGACCCTGGTAGTGTGAGTAGGACAATAAAGTCTACATCCTCTCGATCCCTCGCAATACCTAATGAAGAAACCACTGACAGTTTTAGAATCTAGCTTCTTTAATTGCAGATTGTAAGGTTTCACCTCTACCTTACATCCTTACACTCGGAAATGCCTCACACTAGGTTTCTTTCCAAAGTAGAGTTCAAATGGCATCTTTGGTATTGACTTGCTAGGTACCAAATTCAAAATGTATACTGCAATTTTTAAAGCATCACCCTATAAAAACTCTAGCGAGGAAGAATGACTTATCATACTTCTAACCATATCTATCGGGATGCAATTACACCTCTCTGCAACCTTATTTTGTTAAGGAGTTTCAGGCATTGTATATTGAGTTTCAATGCCATATTCTTGCAAAAATAAAGCAAATGGGCTTAGATTTCTACAGGTCTCAGTATACCTCCTATAATATTTTCCACTTTTGTTGGATCTAACATACTTAATGGCCTTGCCAATCTTCTTTTCAATCATTACTTTAAAATTCTTGAATGCATCCAACACTTCTAATTTCTTATGTAGAAGATTGATCCACCCATATCTAGAGTAATCATCTATAAAGGTAATATAACATTTAAATCCACCCATTGTAATAGGTGTAATAGGTCTACAAATATCAATATGAATTAGATCTAAGATTTTCTCAAACCTATTCATCCCTTTATTTCTAGCTCTAGCAAGAAGCTTTCCCTTAATACAATCAATGCAAGTCTCAAAATCTGAGAAATCTAAATCTTGTAGCACACATTCTTTTATCATTCTTTCTAATCTGTCTTTAGAAATATGGCCTAAATGTCGATGCCATAATATAAATGAATTTTCATTAGTTCTAACATGTTTATGCCTAACTATAGTGTTAATTTGAGCATCAGAAGGTTCAATAAAATAATTATCATAATTCAAATGGTATAGGTCATTACGTAAAAGAGCATTACCAATCACAATTGAATCAAAATAAATGTCAATCTTCCCATTATATTGCCAAAATGAATATCCACATTTGTCTAAAACAGAACTAGAAATCAAGTTCCTTCTCCCAGAAGGTACATAAACAACATTATTCAAAACTGAAATGTATCCATAAGGTAAATATAAAGAAACTGATCCTACACATTATACTTTTGCTCTGCTACCTTTAAATCTTAAAATAGTCCTCTCCTGTTCACTTGGGGACTGCCTGTTTTTGAGCCTTTGCAAAGAACTCACAACATGAATTGTGCACCACAATTCAACCACCAAAATTCAAAAGATACTTCAAAACTATTGGATTCTAAACAAACTAGAGCCAAAGGATTAAATGCAATAGATGTACCTTCTTTTTCATTATTGTTCTTTAGCTTAAAGCATTTAGATGTTTTGTGGCCTGGCTTCTTGCAATAATGACAATTACCTTTCAAGAATTTTTTGTGAGCCCTTTTTCTTCTTGTCTTTCTTTTTTAACCCAAATTTTCCAGCCTTCTTTACCTCTAGCTTCTTTCCCTTTCTATCATCATCATTTGATGTACTACTCGAACCATGGGAAAGGTAATTTGTAGATAGAGGGTGGTTACCATGCCTCTTGATTAATTCTTCTTCATTAGTGATAATAATAATCATTTGGTCTAGTGTCTACTCAACCTCCTGTGAATTGTAAATAGTTCTCAAGAATCCATATTCAGCTGGTAATGATTAAAGGACACGATAAACCAAGGTGCTTTCCCCAAAATCAACACCATAAGATTTCAATTTGTTGTAGTAATTGATCATCTTCATGATGTGTTCCCTAATGCCTGACACACCATTATAACAAGTATTATCAAGCAAAGATAAGTAGTAAGCCTTTTGAGTCTTATCTAGCCTCTTGAATTTTTTCCCTATAGCTTTCATGTATTCTATAGTTGTATCCTTATAAGAAATACTCTTTCTTATCCTTTTCTCAATGGTAAATTTGATTACAGTCAAACAAATTTAATTTGAATCATACCATTGTTTATGGTAAGTCTTAGCAATAGCAGTGAACTCAACAGTGAGATCAGCTGGTTTAAACTCTCTAAGGGCTAAATCTTTCTCAGAAATTGTGAGGTACATGTTTAAGGACTCCCTCCAATTATCATAATTTATACCATTAAGAGTCCTCACAGCGAATAGTTGTTGAAACATTGGAACCAAAAAATAACAAAATTGAAAAATAGTAATTATGCGTGCACAACATAATTAAAAAAGTAGAATTCCCAATCATTATCCAGCTATGCAACTATATTCACAAAAATGGTACTATTAAATAAATAATCACATATGCCATACAAATTTAGCTCACAATGGAGTCCCTACAAAAGCTTTCAATGTAACTATACCGTTGGGGTACAAGAAATAGTGAAAACACTATAAAATAATGTTGCTTGCCCACCTAAAAATTCAAACCCCAAAATTACATTGATAATGTCTCACCGTTAGGGTATGTCCATTACCAATATAATATATATTCACATGGCTAACACCCTTTTTTTTTTAAAGAAAAAAACAAGAACTTTATGTATTTTAAAATTTTATTTAACCTAGCCAAGCTTACAACTAGGGAGAGTGGCTTGTCACCTATATCAATCTTATTCTATAGTATAGCCACAATTTTTCTTAGGCCAGAATTGAATCATTACAGTACAATTACTCACTGTGCAAATATTCTAAAATTTATAATAAATATTTCACATTTTTAAAAATTATCAAAAAATAATAAATAATAGGAAAATAAAATTCTAGATAATATAGGTCAAAGTTTTGGCAAGAAGGCTCAGTATGTGGCTCACACCCGCCTACACTCACATGAAAACGTGAGTAAGCCTTGCTGGAGCAAGGCATGTTCAACCTTGCTCCAGCAAGCTTCATCAATGGCGGATCTACCATTGATGAAGATTACAAGCTTCAAACAATCTACGTTAATGGCCAATTGAGGAATGAAAAACAATCAGGACCACACCACAAACAATAATCATGAACCAATTGACTGAAATATTATCAATTTGCACAAAAATAAAATCCCAAATTTTTTAAAACTTTCTCTCTTCAAATCTCAACACAGACACATTATCACGACAATATTGACTATAAGAATCAATTAATGAGCATCCAAGAACACGAATTACATCAAAGATTGAATCAATAACAATGAAATCCAACAAATTGAATTTGAGTTTCATCCTTGATATTCCATTCTTTGATATGAGCAAGTCACATTATCAAAATGAAATTAACCACCTCAGAATCATTTGAAGGGCTTACTATAATGATAAACACAAATCAATTAGGAGAAACAAGGTCCAAATTATACGAATCGAAGAATAAAAAATTTTGCAATCGAGGACAATTTTGATTTGAAATTTCAAGGCATTAATGCACAAATTGATACAAATTAAACACAGAAAAGGCAACCATAAGCATGTATCCAGCATAAATTAACATCAATTTCACCTAATTTTATCAAAATTAGAAAGCCCCAATTTCTAGGGTTCATGTACGAAAAATTAGGGTTTTATCCTGATGATTTCAAAATTGTAGCATATATTTTATAATTAAACAATTAAGGCATCATACTGACAGGTTTGCTTTGATACCATATGCTATCAATATATGTATATATGTAAATCATGCATATATATATTTATTTATTTATTTATAAAACAATCAAAATTAGGAGCAATTTTATACATACTTGATGAGTCTCTAGCAGCCATTGTTAAATCAATCATTGAATGATTAGGGAATTAACCACAACTAGCTTTGCCCCTTAGGTTTTATAGAATTCAAAGAGAGAAGAAAAGTGAGAGTCAATTTTCTTTGGTAGTGGGAGCCAATATATTAGCACAGTAGTGTAACGTTATCTCTAAAAGAGATCGTGCTTAAACTTTTATGCTGACCATGTTTAAAATATCTCCCTAAAATATTAAAATATAATTAATATCTTATTTATAAAAATAAACTCTCATTATCTTCTCATGACGAGTCTTGTAATGGGAAACTACTAACTACTAAGAGACTTCTAGTTGAGGCCTCTACCCAATTAGGTTAGTGTGCAATCTAACCCATTATGAATTACACACTAAAAATATGGGCCCAATCTATTCTTAAGGGCTTAATATTTTACAAAACTAAATGCCTCAATTATATTAATTAATTCTAATCCAATTATTAATTTAATAAAAATTATTCCAACATGACAAACCAAAATGGATTTAAGACCTAAATTGATTTCTAAATAGGGTAGTTTATGTGTTACCCCGCAATTTATGAAGAGGATGACCATAATGGGATTGTGTTGCATTCAGACAATTCCTACTCATAGACCTATGATGATTATAGTTATTGAAATGTTGGAAGGTAGTATAGAATCCTTAGAAATGTCACCAAAGCTTGTTATGCTTCTCCTCCAAGATCAGTGCCAGATTTTCTCTCTACATTTATTGCTAAGTGTAATTTTTGACGTGAAAAATACAGCTCATGAAAGCAAGTAAGAACATCTCGACAATAACGTTACAGTGATGACTGGAAGTCATAAGTTTTAATGAGTGTTCTTTTCATTAATTTCAAGGATATTGGGAATTAAAAGAAAAGGTGACTTTTGCATTGATACGTGATATAAAGTAACAAATTATTAGTATCATTATTCTTTTGTTATTATACACTAAATTGTAGAGTGCTTTTCTATTATCACACACTATCTTTTACATTTGAGAAAATTTTATATACATTTGGTATATCATATTATTTATACATTAATAAATAAAATAGAACTAAATTATATAATAAGCTCTATACAATAATAATGTTAGATAATAGAAAGTAGGCTCTATATGACACTCTATTTATGTGATATCAAATAACTAAATGTAAAACTTGATAATCACACCTAAAGGGAGTGAATAGGTGTGATTTGCAGAATATACAATTTTAATACTTTTTTGAAAGTGGAGGACTAATGGTCTTCTATCTTAGTATGTAGAAAAGTGAATGATCTTTATATAGAACAATTTGTAATAAGTAAAACAATTATGCTGATACCAAGATGTAAGTGATACATTAAAATAACTTTTGTGAATGCAGTTAATGATGCAAACAAAATCAAAGTAAGGTCTTCCGAAAGTGGAGGACTAGTAATCAGCACAGAAGAAAGATACACACAGAGATTTATCTTGGTTCGGTCTACCTTAACCTACGTCCAGTCCCCTTAGAACACTTAAGAGATTTTTCTTCAATTTTCAAAACAATATTACAACAATGATAGTTTTAGTGTGCTCACCACTAACACAAAGTTTCTTAGCTCACTTTAAACTAATACAGCACTTGGGTTTTATACAAGCTCACCAAAAACTCTCTTCACAAGGGTTTTTTCACAAAGCTCACCATAAACTCAATTTACAAAATGGTGTGAGAATAATTTGGAATAATAAGCACATTATTTTTTTAAAACTCTTTCAAGCTAAATGATACCAGAAATTTAACACAGATAAGATGAAGAGATAAAAGGATAACTATAATGTAATTTTTCTTTTCATTCTATGCTTTCCCCTTCTTGTTAATTCTTCTATTCATCTTCTTTCATTTATTTAGAAGTTTCAAAAATATATCCGTTGAAGTTCAATTTCACTGAAAATAGCCATTGTGGAAGAAAAAGAAATTTGCAGAATATCTATTGTCCTTTTGTGTCTTGCTTATCATAAAACATAGATGAATATGAAGATAGCTTTTGCCTTGCACGGATTTTTCTTTTCTTCTTTCTTTTTACTGTTCCATTAGTTGTAGAAAATGAAGAAATGATGTTTTACTTTCTTATACTTTTCTTAAATAAAAGTACAATAAATGCTTTAAACAAGGTAGTTGAAAAGTCACTTTTCACATAATATAATATAATATATTTTACATATGGAAAGGACATAATGTACAGAACTTTAATATATATTCAGAAATTTTTGACTTTTCAAAAAACATATTCTAGTGCTTATTAAAATAAGAGAATAAAGGTGCAGTAACATATTTGAATGCATATTTCAATCATGTCACATTTTTGCAAGGAAGTGATATATATATATTTAGCTTTCAAACTCATTAATATATCTGCATACTTAACTTTTGTATCAAAATATATTATATTCATTTTGTTACTTCCTTTTAGCTTTTCACATTTTTATTTAAATGCATTTTATAATTTTTTTCTTTTATATTAAAGTATAAATCAACAAGGCCCAATGAAACTTAACAATAATTTTAAATATTAAAGTCCAAACAAAATATGAGCACAATTATATTAAAAAGCCCAATAAGATAAAATAAATAAAATGGAGTTTAATCAATTGATTTAGATAAAATAACCCAATCAAAATACAATACTCCATTTTAATTTATTTTATTTCTCTTTCAATAATTATTGTTGCCTATCAAAAATAAATTAAATAACTTTTAATGCAATAAGGCAATAAATAATATTTGATTATTTTTAACTTAATGCTTTTATAAATTTAACTTAAGAGTTTTGTTATCATCAAAATAATTCAAGATTATATCAAAACCTTAGAGCCTACAAAACTTAATTATATAATTTAGCATTATTTGATTAATAGATGAATCTCATTTTATTTTGTTTGACTTTTTCCATTAGAGATATTATAAATAATGTGACACTTTCAAAGTACATAATGATTTCTGGTGCCCTTAACATACAAAGTACTCAAACATATAAGGTGCTTAGATCACCTGTAGTGAATTTGGACATTATGCGGTGCCCCCTTTTAGCTTTTTTTTGTAAAACTAAAATTTTTAAAGTGTAATTTTTTTAATAGTTAAAATTTTAATATTCTCAATTGCAATTTCTAAATATCTTATATTATGTTTTACACCATGAAAAGAAAGGACCCTAAAAAAGTCATCTGTGATAAATTGTTTTACTGTAGATGATTTGGCTTATATATAAAAGCTCGTTTATTTTGTAATTTTATAACACAAAAATAGGAAACTGAGTGATGCTTGCATCTCAATTGTTTACACTTTGCAGAGGCTGTGCATAGCATGCATTTTGCAAAAATGATGCCATTTTGGGTGTTCATTAGAAGAAAAAGAAAAACTACTTAGGCTGAAGCTTATCTCCACCTTCTGATAAAACCCCTGTTTGACCCATTTTGATCCACTAGAAAGACCCCCTTACATATCCACAATGTAGACCATCTTCACCTAGCAAAGCGTCTTTTAACACTGTTCTTAAGCACAATATCATGTCTTTTCTAAAGTAGATTTCACAAGTTTGTTATGTGATCATCAATCCTGTGGTGGGCCTTGAACCCAATTTTTTTACTTTGCCTTTCACACCCTGCTCTACTCTCACCGTTCTCCTTCACATTTCCATCAATTTTTTTCTCATTTCTTACCTTGGTTTGGGAATCAAAGGCATGGCTTTAAGTGAGGTTTGGACTAACTTCAACCTCCTGACATCTTTGATTGTTATGTGGTTTTCTTAGGCACCCATAAGAAAACATAGGGTGGTTTCTCTTGATTGTTTCATGCAATGTAAGTCGCTAATTAAGTTGGCAATTCCAAGCTGCATCTATGTTTGCCTCGAATGGTGGTGGTACAACATCATGATTTTGCTTTGTGGGGTGCTAGTGAATCCTAAAACCACCATCGCTTCCATGGGAATTTTGGTCCAAACCACTTATTTTCTCTACTTTTTCCCATCTTCCATGAGCTTCAGTATATCTACATTTTCTTCGTTGTGCATAAATTACTCCTTCTGTTAGTATGTGGCCTGAGTTCGTTGGTTTTAGGAGATTGATTTTGTTGGAGATTGATTTTTTATTGACTTCATACTCTGTTTTTCAATTTACACTCCATATGTATCAATTTACACCTTTATCTTCGCCTCATGTTTGTCAAAAAGTGAAAAACTACCCCATCTTAGCCTCATTTTCTATTTATCCATGTTATCTGAACAACCTTGTAGCATATAAAAAGCCCCAAAGCTTTTATAAAGCATTCGTAGCATTCATGGCAACATATAAAGAAACTTGCATCAAACCCATAAGCTACATCATATACGAAACAATGAGGTGGTTATCTAATCAAGTTATATGTTTAATTGTCACTTGGATAAATGATGAAAATGATTTCAAGAATTGTTATCATTATTTGATTAAATGATTTCAAGAAATGACAAACGAAACAACCTTATCTACAAACAAAGTGATACACAAGCTGCAAATGACCCAAGAGCAATGACCCACACGCTTCAAACCCAGAAGATGCAAATGAACCAAGAGTTGTAACCCATGTTGAAAAAATCGGACCGGACCGGCCGGTTCGACCGGGAACCGGTCCCTGGTCCGGTCCGGTCGTGGTTGAAAACCGGTCAAGCAAAGAACCGGTCAAACCGGTCAAGAACCGGTGAAAACCGGTCCAAAAAACCGGTTTGAACCGGTCTGAAGCAATTTTTTTTTTTAATTTTTTGTTTTATAATAGAATAATTTATCTTAAATAAATTTGACAAATTAAAAATAGGAGGTAATAAAAAAGATGAGGGAGTTGAAATATGAATTTTTTTTTAAAAAAAGAAAGAGAATATAAGAAAAATAAAATGTGCATAATTAATTATTCTTTATACTTTCTTTTTATTATATTCAATTTCTTTTCTCTCAAATATCAAGGTATTTACCTAAAATTATTATTTATTATTTTATTTTTTAATAATAAGTAGAATCTTAATATAATTTAGAAATTTTAAAAATTTAATATTAAACATTCTTAACTTTTAATCATAGATAATTTTTATTTTAAATTGAACATTAATTTTTGTAATATCTTAAGAAATATTGAATTAGTAATCAAATATTTAAAATTTACTAATATTTATTTGTTATATCAAAATTTTAATACATAAAATTTTTTAAAATAATATATTTAATTATTACTGGTTCGACCACGGTTCAACCACGGTTCGACCAATGAACCGTGAACCAGTACCTCCACTGGTTCAATGACCGGTCCGGTTTTAAAAACATTGGTTGTAACAAAAATAACTTCTGTAAGGTGGTAATTTCAAACTAATGCATAATGAGTTTGTTGGTTCTGTGGGGTGCTTACCTTCGTTCTAACGTGCCTGTGAGGTTGCTAGAAAAACCCAACCTTTTTCCACCTTAGTGAAAAAGGAAAAGAGAAATTCTTAGGTACTCTTGGAGCACCTGTCATCCATACTCTCTCCACTAATGAAAGTTTAAATCAATAAAATAAGGTCCACAATTTTTAATGAAGAGAGAGGATGGAAAGGGGGGCAAAAAGTCTATAGAAATTATAAATAAATAAATAAATAAATATATATATATATATATATATATATAGAAAATTAAGTTTGTAGACCCCATTTTACTAATTTGAACTTTTATTATTGGAGAGAGTTAGAATAATGTGGTGTTTTAGGAGTACCTAAGAATTTTTCATAGGAAAAAAAGGGGGAAAAGACGATGGACTATCGAGCAAGGGGTTATGTAGTGGCATCAATGAAGCATTTAGAAGGCTTCAAATGGATGGACTGGATCTCTCACATTGGACGACTAGAACGTGTTTTGATAAGTGATCTAGCATGATGCATTTTGATCTGTTGGATACATTTAACGACGATGATGCGTTTCATCGATATGCACAACAGGATACAGGAAGCAACGCACAGAAAATTGGAACGCAGTGGTGCTTTCCTGATAGAGCCATGCAAGTACACCCATTCTGTCGATAGCCAGTTCTTTTCTTTTCTCTTGCTCTGTTTTCGTGGGAAAGAATATTGCATTTACATATTTTCTTCCTCAAAATGTCAAAATGAATGGTGATAAAAATCGTTTCTATCATTTTCCTTTTTCGTACTTGTTATTATTTTTTATTTTAGTATCTTGTAAACACTTTTTTTATAACATTAATTTTTTATTTTAGACCAACAAATTATAGCAGCAGTATCCTCTACCTTGCAATAGAGGATCCTATTGCACTACATTAAGTAATAATATTTTTAACATTTTTATTTTTATTTTTTGCTTTTGAAAATTTTAAAGTATAATATTTTTTACTGTTAAATTTTTTATTCTTACAATTACAATTTTTTACCTTCTATATCAAATTTTAAACCTTCAAAAATTAAAAATAAAAATAAAAATAATGGATTTTTGGCTAGTGTATCCTACTGCAGGAGATTTGGACTCCGAATTATATTGTCACATAAGAGGGAAAAATAGAAAATAGAGAAGGGCCTAACAAATTATATAATAATACCAAGGTAATTAATATAGTCATATTAATAGGATGAAAAATATAAAAATATATATTATATCAAACTTTCAAAGCATTAGTTTTTTTTTTAATAATATATTAAAGGAATAGGAGATTATTCATATTCTCACTGCACCCTTCCTACTTGATACCAAATGATTATATTTCAAAGCACTAGTCTAACTATATGGAAACAAACTCACAGTGAATAAGGATAGTATCTCAAATAGCAGTCATGGTATATGCACATGTGGGTAGATTTGCTTGTCTGTTATCTCCTGAAGGAACATATTAAAAAAGCTACATAAAAAAAAAAAAAGGCGAATTAGAAAGTTGTATTTGGCATATTGGCATTTCATATTTGAAAACAATTTCCTGCTCCCAATCCCCTCACCCCAGCAAGCAATTAAATTTTGCAATTGACCCTATAATTTTTTTTCCTTTTAAATTCGTCGCAATATCTTTTGCTGTTTAAATTAAACGTTATCGTTAACTAGGAAATTTGCCCAAAATTAATTTATTTTTGGAATTAACCAACTCATTTATTTATTCCATTATAATTAATTAATTGATTAATTGAGAAATTGCAATAAGGAGTAATGAAAACTTAGTTACAATAGAAGAAAACATGTTTATATCAAGAGAAAAAAGTCAAAATTACATGTTTTCTTCCCGCCTCCCCCCCAAATAATTTTTTTTTTTAATGTCCTCAGTTTCTTCCCACCTCCCCCCAAAATTGCATTATTTCCTCCTTTTTTTGACTTATTATTATTGAAAACCTTTTTTCTACTTTCCATTTGACCAATCAAATCCTCACTCATTTTTTATTTAATTTATTATTATTTCTTTAAAAACTTTCATGATTTTTTTTAGATCATTCCTATCATAGTCAATTAGGGCCCGTTTGGTTGCTGGAAAAGGGCATTAGGGAATGGAATCCAAACAACATTCCGTCATTTGGTTATAAGAGTGTACCAGCGGAGGATTCCATTGTGCTGTCCAAATTCCTGCAGATGGAGGAATATGAAACCCTTCAAAAATTGGAAGGAAAGTGTTACTGTTCACAGGAATGGGTTGGTAGTTGACATTTTTTTATATTAATAATGAATATTGATTATTTAAAAATAAATATTTTTATTTTTTAAACTATTGGTCATTAAAAAATTATTTTTAAATTAAAAATTATATTATTATTAATTAAAAATAATTATTTTTTTTATTTTTTTATATTAAAAGTATTGTGGTCATTTAATTAATTTTTTTATTATTACATTATTTTTATTTAATTAAACATAAATAAATAAATAAAATTCTATTCCTTTTTATATCATACCAAACTTGATGATAAATTATAAGATTCCTTTTCATTCTTTTCTATTCTTTTCCATTGGGCCTATTTCTAACAACCAAACAGACCCTTAGTAATTGGTTTGTATGAAAGTAGTGTGATTCTGGAACATATTATGTTTCATAGTAATAATATAATAACAATTAAATATCAAATAATATTTTATTAAATAATTATTTAAATTATTAAATTATTTTAATATTAATAAATATTAAAAGAATTAATTTAATTTTTATATACTTGATAAGTATGATTATAATAATAAATTTATTAAAATAAATAAAATAATATTCTATATTTAATAATATATAATAATTATTGTATTATTAATGAACAATATTGTGTTCCTGATTCATATCACTCATTAAAGTATTAAATGCTCTCACTATGCAATTTCTCATGCAGTTTATGTGTTGCCTGCAGTGCCACCATTACTGAGGATGATGGTGGCTTCACTCCTAAAATTAGTGTTTTGTATAATTTAATTAGAACTATAACAGATGGAGTCTCTATACTTCTATTGCAAGATAATGAACCTAATTTACAATGGGCAGATTTAACTTTTGTCTTGTTGGCCTCGCCAGCAGAAAGAAAGAAGAAGACCTTAACAAGTCCACAAAGTTGCCAATAAGTAGGGGCAGTGTAGTACGCATAAAATGGTAGAACATGTACGTACAATCCCAAAATGAAAATAAAAAGAAGATTTAAGTATAATTTCTTTATTTTCAAATGATTTGAAATAACATCATATATACTTATAGAAGCAATAGTCAACTCTAATAAATAAGAAAATAAATTCCAATTAAAAGGAAATAAAAAAAATGACAAAAATTGAAATAACTAAAACAACTATAAAACATATGAAAATAAAAGATTTTGAGCTTCAAAATGACCTCAATTGGATAAACTCGAATTACCATGTCAACAAGCTTGGAAAGAACTTTTCATTGATAGATAATAATAGCCAAAACTCTTTTCAAATCACAAGTTATAGCTATTTGAAGAATTGTCAATCATTGGATTTTATATGAATCTTACGCTTGAGTTTTTGTCAATCAATTTGATCTTATATTTTGGGTGTATTGATATCCCATATTTTGGGTCTTAAAAGATTTTTCCCAAATGTTAAAGAGAAATTAACGATGCATAAATGTAAAAAAGAAGTGTAGAAGGGGTTTCGTATGAGTATGACGTTTATAGCTATAAAATGATACTACTAGAAATGGTTGGAGGATGGAAAAAGCATTAAAGTCGAAGCCCCTAACACAAGTGAGATATATTTTCCTTGTTTTCAGTTTTCCGTAAGCTTGAATTGAAGAGTGATTTGGGATTATAATTTGTTGGGATGTATATGGATACCTTATAAATGCCCCCAAAAACCTTTTGTCTTTTCCCCCACTCGAATCTTTCTCTACATTAAGCTCATTTTAGACTGTCGAAGTTGTTCTCTAATTTTTTTTAAATGAAAAATGTAGCGTATGAATGTTAGTAAAGAACATGTCAACGCCGGCGTTATTGATTAGAAGTCACATGTTTTAATGACTCTGCCGTTGATTAATTTCATGAAGATAAGGGGAAAAAAATGTTACTCTTGCATTGATACATGATAAGGAATAACGGAAGTATTAGCATCACTTTTTGAGTTCTTTTTATGCGTGTCTCTAGGTCGTGGTACTTTTGAAGAAGCTTAGTGTTTAAATTTTAAAGTATCTCTTGTTTATTATTTCACAAACAAATGCTTATTAGAATTTGTTGATATCAATCGTACCATTTACCCTTGAGTAACCTTACAATCCTCTAATAATTAATTAAATTGAAAATATTTAAACCGGGTGATTTAAAGTGTAAAGTTTTTTTGGCTTTTCACTAAAAGAAAATTGCAATAAGCATTTTGATACCACAACCCTTTGCATGTAACATGCAAGTGCTGAATATATAAACAATATAGGCTTTTACACCCTAACATGATATTGGGTATCCTAATATCTTACGTAGGGAAGGACATTGATTGAGTTAAGTTAGATTTTGGCTAATTCGGTATTTGATTTAATTTTAAATGAGTTTTAAAATTGAAATTCGTTGCTTGGATTTTGTCCAACCTGATTTAATATCGAACAAGGCTAAGTTAGAATCACGTGACCTAGTTTTTTTTTTTAATTTATTATAAAATAATTTCAAAAAAATGTTTATATAATTTTTTATAAAATTACATTTTGTTTTTTAAAAATTAAAATTTTTATATAATTTCTTTAAAAAATATTTTTAAATTTTTAATTTAAATTTCACGTTAACTCAGGCTAATATAACTTCTTTTATGGCTTGGCTTGTCTCTCTCTTTTTTTCTTTAATTTTTTTGCACTCGATTCGATTTGATAAGATCGGCACACTTAGTCTCTAGACCCAATATGAACCCCTAATCTTATGTCTTCTCCTCTGAGATCAGTCCCAAAATCTTCCTTTATACATGAGGCTCATTGCAGTGTGTTTATGCTTTCTTCTATATCTCTGGACATGAAAAATGTAGACTGTGGAAGCAAGTAATAACATCTTAACAATCAACCCTCCCGTTACTGATTAGAAATTACAGGTATTAATGTGTGTTCCATCGATTAATTTCATAGAGGTTAGGAAAAAAAATAAAAATGTCCTCTTGCATTGATACATGATACAGAATAACGAAAGTGAACATGAATGTATTTGGTCCTAAAAAAACAAAAAAGTACCATTACAATGTATTTGAGTAACAGTGACGCCATAGTTGTTTAATAGCTTCTTTGTTTACTATGCAAAAGATAAATTTGTCACAATCAAGCCTTGCATCGAGAGTTATAGTTTGACATTCCATTAAAAAGAAAAAAGCCATAGTTTCACCATTAATTTATTATCTCTAAATCATTGCCTGAATCAAAAGCTATAATGGTTAGTCAATAGTCAAGACATTATCTTCTTTGATCTCTCAGACGCTGAGCAATAGAGTTCGAACACGATAAAAATTCATGACTACCAATTTCTTACATGTAAAATTGTTAGAATAAAAATGGAACTTTTATTAATAACTTGTCTCTTTATTGAAAAAACCAATGCTTCACTAAAATCTGAAGGTTCCAATTAAAAAAGAAAATCAGAAGGTTCCAGAAAATTGTTGATGGACTATCTAAAGACTGACAACAATCAATTCAACCTGAAAGTTATGTCTTTTCTTTCAAGATCAGCAATAGAATCTTTGTTGACAAAAAAAAGAAGAAGAGAACTTTAGAATCTTCTTCTACCATAAGCTCAACGCAGAGTGTCTACCCTTTCTTATAAATTTTGTGACATGGAATATTTAGATTTTGGAAGCAAGTAAACATTCCAACACTCGCATTTCTAATTAGAAGTCAATGGTTTTGATGAGTGTTCCTTTGACTAACTTCAAGGAGATAGAAAAATAAAGTTAACTATGGCTATGATGCTTGATACAGAGTAACAAAAGTATTAGGAGCAGTATTTTTTGAATTCTTTCTACGTGTGCTTTTAGGATTTGGTAATTTTGTAGAAAGGAAATTCAGTTTTTAAATTATAAAATATTTTTTGTTTGTTCTTTCACAACAGATGCTTGCTAAAGTTTGTTGACATTTCAATTGCTTTTAATAGTATATGTAACAACCAGAAAAAAAAAAGTTAAAAAATTTTCAAAGTCTTAAAATTTTCTAAATTTGTTAGCTATAACAAGATATGTCTTAGTTATAGCAAATGTACCCGTTTGCTATAACGAGAAATGGTCTAGCTATAGTGAAAGTGTTTTTTAGCTATAGTGAGAATGCTTCTAGTTATAGCGAGTGCGGGCATCCCATACAAAAAATAGGGGGTTCCTCGCCATAACGCGCCCTGTAGTGAAAACAGGGGTTCAAGACTGATACGTACTCGCTGTAGCGAGGGTTATTCTTCGCTATAGCGAGGGTTAGTTCAGAAAAGCGTGAAAAAAGAGAATTTAACTTCTTAAAGTGTCCAAATTCATTCTCTTTCTTTAAACTGGCCTAAGATTCGTCCAAAGCAAAGAAAAGGCTTGAGAGAGAGAGAGAGAGAGAAACTAGGAGAAACTAAGAGAGAAGAAAGGAAAGCTAAGGAAGAAAGGTAAGAACCTTTAAAGCTCTTCATGCTTCTTCTTCTTGATTATATTCTTCTCTTTCTGAGATTTCTTTTCATAGGTTGTTGAGTAAGAAAGCTTTGTTCTGACCTAGAATGAGCAAGAAACCCTTGAAAGAGAGTGTGACAAGTTGAGAGATGCAAAGAAAAGAGGAGAAGAGTTGGTGAAATTTTAGAGAGAGAGAATCCTAGTTTCTTATATGTTTTGTAGGGTTTGTTATGAACCCTAGTTTTGTGAATAATTGTTGAGTTATGAAAGAGTAATTCTATGTTTTTGTGTGTTTAGGTTCAAGAGAAGCACCTCCATCTAGTTGTGATTGTGAAATCAAGAAGGGAGAAGAAAAATTGAAAGGGAAGGCTTGTGTTGGCTTATAAGGTAGTTCTCCACTCTTTCTTGTTGCCTTCTGGAATGTGTAAAAGTCATTGGATGCTTGTATATATGCTTGTTTTGTGAGCCATACCATTTGATATTGCCTTGATGCATTGGTACCAATATGCTTATGATATGGATTGTAAAAATTGCTTGGGTGGGATAATGCTAAAAGTCCTTTGAGATGGGTGAGGTCGAGCCAAATGTCTCTAAAACAAGGGTGAGGCCAATTCAAAAGTCTCAAAATTCGGGTGAGGCTAAACCAAAAGTCCTTAGAGCTTATTTTTGGCATTGATATGATATCAATGAAAATCATATATTGTGTAATTATGAATGGTTTACATGATTTGACTTATTTATATGCCTTGATTGCTTCCTTGAATGAGTGTATGAGTTATTGAGATTCCATGAATCTTACCCCCCCTTCCTTCTCCCTTTTTAACATATTAGGTGGAGCTTAAGGAGATCAAAGTACACCCCAAGGAGTATAGTTGAGAATGCTTAGGGAGTTGTATAGTTATTTTAGTTCTTTTGATGTAAAGAGGTGCCAAAATGAATATGCACATATTAATTTTGAGATGTAAATGCTTGAGCAAGTATAACACTATGTATCAATGATGTGTGAACCATGTATAGAACCAAAGAAATGAAAGTATGAGATTTGCCTCCTTTGTGGCTTATATGCAGTAGTGTATTTTGGCCTGTAACATAGTGAGTTTGAAATGTATGATGATTTGGACCACTTGGGTATTTCATATATACTATGTTTATATGTTAAAATTTTCCCAAGAGGTGCTAGAACATGTGAGAGGCCTTTTTGACCCACTTTGAACCATTTTGGGTGCCAAAATCGTCAAATTTGTGAGCTCCGTCAAAATATGACCAAATGAGCTCTTCTTGACATGAGATTTGGCATGCCACTAGAGTCTATTGAGAGATTCCCAAGAAGCTAAAGTGGTAATATTTGGAGGTCTAGGAAATAATTGGTGAATTATTGAAGTTAGAGAATTTTCTAGTTTTAGTTATTGTACTATGTAATTAGGTCCGAAAATGAATCTGTATCATTTATAGACCAACCGGTGTCCAATTATCATAAAATTTTATGGGCATAAATTAAATATCCACAGTGACTATATCAACTGGAAGCACCTCAATCGGAGGTCTGTAGAGGGAGAAATGACTTGTTGAAGTCCTGTGTTAGTATCAGGGAAGCTATCCAATCTTTGTTACTGTTTCATCAGTTTTTAAGGTCCAAAGGCTATCGAAATGATCTGAACTTATTTTTTTCCTCTATTTAACATCTGTAACTTTCTAAATTGGTATAGTTTTACTAGATTGGATTTTTGTAGAATTAGTTATGAATTTTTGAAATTCATGATAACAAGCTGCACCAGTACCAGAGACAGCCGGACCTCTGTCTCTTTTTCGATGTTAAACATGGTCCAAATGCTGAGATTGTGGCTTGCAATTATTTTTAGAGTAAAGGTCAGATCTAGAACTTTCCAGAAAGCTATGGTTTGCCTGATTCCTATTTTTCCATAATTAGTTATGATTTTTCAAAATTAGAGTCAAAAATCTGACTTTTGGGCCCATTCGAAAAATGACATTTTCTTGGTTTTTGGCTTCACATCCGTGGTTTATGAGTTGTTTGAGGCCATGTATGAGTTGTATAAATGATGTTTGAGTAGTAAATGTGAATGATGGATTCATGGGACCCACAGGACAAAATATGACTGATTAAACCCCGATTTAAAAGAGTAAAATATCACGATTTTGATCATTTTTATTGAAAATCATATAAAATTAAGCCTAAAAAGAGATTAGTTGGAGTTAAGTCATTATAGTATTACAGTATATAATTTGCAATTAAGTAATGTCACGATTTTATATCAAATAAAAAAGTAATAATTAAACAGGTATTCTAACATGTAAAGTGTTTTTAACTTTGTACCCAAAAAAAAATCTCAGATAATCAAATTATGCAGTAATTTTTTTATTATAAAAAAATATTATTATATTATAAAAACAAAAGTGTTATGTAAATAATATAATAATAAATAGAATATTATCCGCATGAAAATAATATTAGGAAAGTCATACTTTAAAGTCTTCAGTCAGAACTCAGAAGCGGGAACGTTTAGGAAACAAAGCAACTGGAATTTCCAACGATTTAGTTATTGACCTTTGATTTGAGACGAAGAAAAAGAAAGTGGTGACTCCTGAAATTATTAAATAATTAATAATAGTGTTTGAATGATAGCTCTTTATTTAGTTATACATAATTTATAATATAATAATATTAGATTTTTTTCATCAAGAATAATTAAAAGTAATAACTTGTTAAAAATGTGATAAAAAAGTATACAATCCTCTTTCAATTTTTTAAAAAGAAAATTCTTATACACAGGCGAAAAATTTTGACATCTAAGCAGTCTATTTCTCAGATATTTATTTAGAGCACACTATAAAAACTAAATTTACTGACATAATTAAATGATATTAAATGAAGTTAATATGATTTTAATTTTAAACATGCATGTCTATGTATGATTGATATCTAGTAATACCTAATGTATCATTTTATTTTCTATCTATAAATGCTGAAATTGGGAATTCAAAATGTGGTACTGGTTACATGACATGTAGATGATGGAGTAGTTCAAATAAAATTGTATCGTAATTTTAATATTTCTGATATTTCAAAATTTGAACATGGAAATAAGAAAGTGAGTGGCTCTTTCCTGATTGAGTCTTGTGAGCAGGGCCATTTGGTGGCCGTCTGGAGTACGCATTTAATAGTCAACAGCTACTTCTTTTCTTTTGTATTTTATCTGTGGAAGGATAGAATATTGCATTTAGGTCTCTTTTTCCCCAAAAATCAAAATGAATGGTAATAGGAGTCGCGTCTATCATTTTCCTCTCCTGTACTTAATCAACGTCTCCCTTTACCCAGCTGTGATAAATTCTGAGGCGAGGCCAGCAACCATAAACCTTGGAGTTTAAAATGGAAGCTCCAATCTCGTTCCTTGCCTCCATCATCACCATCTCCTTCTTCCTAATCATGTTGCCAGAATCCCTCTGTAAAGAAGATGAACAATACTTGACCTGCCGGTACCCATTCAATTGCGGAACAGTGGGACATATTGGTTACCCTTTCTGGTCAGATCATCGACCCCCTTATTGTGGCAGCGAAGGGTTCCGGCTCAATTGTCCGGAAAATGAACATGAATTCCCTTCCATTCTGATCGGCTCGCAGACTTTCAATGTCAAACGGATTGACTTACTCGCTTACGACATGACAATTGTGCGAACAGACCTTGTCTATGACGATTGTTCTTCACATTTGAAGAACATTTCCTTGGGTAATCTCTTCAGTTATGAGCCAAATGTTAAGAACGTGATCCTATTCTACGACTGTCCCCAAAACATTTCGATTGGCGGAAACAACTTCACATGCCAGCCTGTGCCTTACTCTAATTCTCATAACTTTGTTTTCTACGGGGAAGAAGACGATGGTCTCTTGAGGCAATTCTCTGAACTTAACAAGTGTGAGCGTCGTATTCTAGTGCCGGTTTCATATGATACAATTCTGTATCCTCAAGATGGTATCAAAACCCTTAATGGAGCTCTGCCTCATGGGTTTGATGTGAAGTATACTGTAGACGCGACTCGTTGCAAAAAATGCTTGGAATCAGGAGGAATGTGTGGGAGTAATGATCAGTCTCAATTTACCTGTCATTGCCAGGATGGACCTCATGCTCTTGACTGCTCTGATTCTTCCAGTATGCGCTTTCTCCCTCCCTCCCCCATTTTATTATCTCCGCATTTTCCTTCATTACTTTCCAAATTTATGTTTTACTATACTGCACCTGCTCATAATGATAGCTTGATTATTGCATATTAGTTTAGAGATGGGTTTTTTTAGGGGGAAAATAAAAAGATTGATGCAATTTGATTGCCTTCGGTAGGATGAAGGGGAAACGCCTAATTGCTTGTTTCTGATACAGCCATCATAGAAGTGAAAGCCCTTCCCGTTCAGCAAAACGGAGGTGTTGGCAGTGTTAAAACTCAAATACTTAATTGCTTGAGTTTTTTTTTTAAAGAAAATTTCAGTTAAAAAATATAAATCAAAGATTTTTATATTAAATAATTTTAAATTTTAAAATTATCTTAAAAAATTTAAAGATCAAAAGTTTAAATTATACAAAAAAAAAAATTAAAGTTAAGAACTTAAAATAAAAACTTTTGATATTGAGTTTTTTTAAAATAATTTTAAAATTTAAAATTTTTTAATATAAACATTTTTAATTTGAGGTTAAGTACACATTTTTTTCCGTGACACGTGGAATGTGACAACTCATACTTCAACACCCTAGTTCTTGTTGAGGCCTGCCGGTAGTCCTCCATTTCTTCTCAAAATGCAATAATTTAGTGTCACCCGTGAATAGCTGTGCTTACCCCGCTCGGCCAAGGGAAAGGGGAGGGAAAAATAAAGTTGGAGAGAATTTTAATTTTATCTTTATAATTATTATTTAATATTTTTTAATAATAATTATTTAATTATTAAAAATAAAAGTATTATGAATATTTTTTATTTATAAAAATCACAATTATTTTTTTTTTACATATTTAACTTTTTGTGTATCAAATAAGTTATGTTTTGAGACATTAATGGTATATCATAGGTTTATTATATAAAAAATTGAAAAAATTATAACTGAGGAGTTTAAATTAGAAATATTTATATTGAAATATTTTTAATTTGAAAATTATTTTAAAATTTAAGAACTAAAAATTTAAATTACACAAAAAAATTATAATTTAAGATCTTAAATTAAATTTTTTTTATTTTTAATTATTTTAAAATTAAAATTTTTTAGTATAAATAATTTTAATTTATGCTTCTCATACTATAATTTTTTAGTATAAATGATCTTGACTGTTCTGATTCTTCCAGTATGCACTTCTTTCCCCTCCCCCATTTTTTTATCTCCGCATTTTTCCTTCATTACTTCCCAAATTTATACTCTGCTTTACTGCACTTGCTCATAATGATAGCTTGGTTATTGCATATTACTTTAGAGATGGGTTTTTTTAGGGGCAAAAAGAAAAAACGATGCTTACCTTCAATAGGATGAAGGGGAAGCACCTAATTGGTTGTTCCCATTACAACCATCATAGACATGAGAGCCCTTCCCATTCAACAAAACAGAGGTGTTGGCTATGTTAAAACTCGAATACTTAATTGCTAATTAGACGGGCAGATCACAGCTGGAACCTATTTTCTTACAAGTGTCTCTTGTGATTTTTCATTTTTGGCACGATGGAATGTGATAACTCCATTAATTATTTCAACACCCTGGTTCTTGTTGAGCCCTCCCAGAAAATCCTCCATTTCTTCTCAAAATCCTATTATTTAGTGTCTTCTGTGAATAGCTGTGCTTTTAGAGTCTTGGTGTTAGGCTTTGGGACATTAATTGTAGGTCATAGGTTTATTGCATAGAAAATTTTATGGCAATTTAGTTTCTGGACCTGAGCACTGAACATATAGAAAGGACATAGTCGTTGACTGGTAATTTTCCTCATCTTCTATGGCTCTTCCAGGACGGCCCTCCAAGTATTGGCTTGTGCCTTCATTTGAAAAGATCTCATGTCTACCTTTGAACAGGTCAAGGAACGTGGCCCACAACGAGCTGCTTCTTATGGATTGATTTGACATTTCTTTTCTTAAATTTCCTTCTTTTTTTGTGTTCTTTTCTTAACAATATATTTTTAATCATTTTTCGTTCACCATTCATACTTGTTTGAATATTTGTTAGATAGCATTTGCCACGATATAAGCCTTTCTATTGTTGTGCATAAATGCATAAATTATGAACAACTTTCCTTGATAAACATACTAATTCACCCTTGGTTCTTATCTTCCCTTCTTATTACCTTCGTCCATGGTCTGCAATTAAGAGTAGGATGTTTAGAGCCCATGGTAAATGTACGAGTCAACTTGGATTCTAGCTCAGCTCAAAATTGAAGTTCTATTTGTCGTGTTTGTGGGGGCTAGGCAGTTGCTTGATTGAACCATTTATAAGAAGATTAGTGTAATAATTAATAAAATAGCATAAAGGCGTTTATCAGAAGTGAAAAAAATCACTGACCCAGCCAAGATTATAGAATGAGGACAATTACTGGTTTGGGAACCACTTCATCTTGAGGGTATTTTGGAGATTTTACATGTCAACACAGTAGTTGCATTGACTTGCAAGTCTTCTATTTCCTTCTTTTGGGTCCAACACGTCTTCTTTATCTTACACTTCATTTCTTCCTTTCTTATATTTCTTAAACCCTCTCACTAGGCAATTTCTCGCTAAATTGATTTTTGAAGAGGGCAGTTTATGTGTTACCCTACATTCTCATTGTGATGTCACCATTACTAAGGATGATGGTAGCTTCACTCCTAATATTTGTGTAGTGTAATCTAATTAGAACTACAACAGATGGAGTCTCCATACTTCTATTGCAAGATAATAAACTTAATTACAATGAGGAGATTTAATTTTTGCCTTGTTGGCCTCTCCCACCACCATAGAAAGAAGAAAACCTCAACAAGTCCACAAAGATGCTAATAATAATAAGTTCAGGAAAACAAATATGTTAGATTGGGATTTAGCATGCTTTTTGTTGATTAAAGAGCCAATCTATATCTTGTCGCTTAGACTTTCCTCTTCATCTTATTGATAATTTCGCTAGCTTATTGTGAATGAATTACACTGAAACTTTAAAGATGGGGTTTATTTTGAAAAGGATTGCACCTGAAATTGTCAATACTGTGAAAAAAGTGGTGGACGCTGTGGATTTGAAAAATATCAATTCCGTTGCTTCTGTAAGGATAAACCTCATCTCAAAAGTTGTGGTAATGCCAATGCGTGGGATATCCGCATGTCTTAATTTCCCCATGGCTAAAATGGAAAAAATTTTCATATCTGCATCCTTCATTTTGTTCTTTCTTCATATCCAATTTCTGATGAGTCTCTAACCCTTCTTTGCTTTCTCTGTGTATAGTGGCTAGAGCAAGAGGTTCAATTAAAAGAAAAGTCATTGTAGGTAATATATTTGCTTTTAGTTTTCTTTTTAACTTTGTGTTGCATCGTAATAGTTTCTTTGACAATTATATTAATTGAAACTCATTACCATTCTGGTTGGAACCCCAGGTGTTGTATCTTTTTCAATCAATGTGATTGTTATGATTGTTCTCTTTTATTTCTATCAACGTCCAAGGGAAAAAAAATGTAATGATCATAGGTCGGGTTCATTAAAAAAATGAGTCATACTTGTTTTAAAAATAACATTGAAACTAGATCCAAACTTGGGTCAGGGCTCATTTTTATTTTTATTTTTCTAATTTTTGAGCTGGACTGGCTCCAAACAAATTCAAGCAAGCCAATTCCACTTGTTTCCTCCTTTGACATTATTTTTTTTTAACTGCCTCTTTTAATAGTTAGCCAATCATTTTGCTTCCAAAAAAAAAGAAAGAAGAAAAAGGCATTCTCTAAAAGTTCAAAAATGAAAAGATTAAGTTTGTAAAGCAACATTTAATATTGTTAAACATGATTTAATTATAAGCATTACTCACTCTTACGTTTACTAACTTATTTATCAATAAATAATATAGTACTATCTATATTATTCAAGAACATAATTTTTTTTACCAAAAAAATATAATAATTATTCACCATTTGTGGATATAATTTATCCTTATTTATCTTTTCCCACTTCAATATATAATTATTATTTTCACATTTGATATGCATAACTTAGTATCTAAATTTTAATTATAACGATACCAACATTGAAAATTGTATTCTTCTTTCAAATTGTATTAATAATTGATTCCCAAATTCCATTTATAAAGAAAGGATAAAGTGGAAAGAAAAAAAAGTTAAGAACAATCTAAATAGAATTTTAAAATGTTAGTTTACAATAATGTAAAAAATTATTTGGACTAGGTTTTTTAAAAAAGTTTAAACTTAGCCTATTTTATAATTTCAACCTTTTCTAAGGATTCATATTTATTCTTATTTGGGTTGATCTTATTGAGTCAGGACAGCTTTCAAACCTACAATCAGGTTTAAAATGCACCTAGTTGGAGCAATAAGCTTAAATACATAACTAAATAGCACCATTTGAATTAGCATCTATATAGATTTAAATGTAGCCATATGTTAACATTTTTCATTTTAAGATCACGATATCTTTTTCTCATTTATTTTATTAAACATAGTTTACAAGCATCCTAACCATATATTGTATCATAGAGATTAAGAAATCTATCATATTTCCTACTTAATAATTTACCTACATGTGATAGCTTTTACAGGTGGAGTAATTGGAGCACTGCTGATATGTATTGTTATTTCCTTTGGTCGTAAAATCAAGTCACTGAGACATAAAATAAAAATGTGGGAGACACCTAAGGTTGATCAAAATATCGAGGCCTTCATTAAAAACCATGAACTTTTGGCTCTCACAAGATATAAATTTGTAGATGTCAAGAAAATGACCAAATCTTTTGAAGTTAAATTAGGACAAGGTGGTTATGGTGCTGTATACAAAGGAAAGCTACTCAATGGCTACCCTGTTGCTGTAAAGATATTGAAGCCATCCAAAGGGAATGGAGAAGAATTTATCAATGAGGTTGCCAGCATAAGTAGAACTTCCCATGTTAATATTGTCACCCTTCTTGGATTTTGTTTGGAAGGGAGGAAAAAGGCTCTCATCTATGAATTTATGGCCAACGGATCCCTTGAAAAGTTCATTTCCAACAAGGCAGATAAAACTACTCTATCCTTGACTTGGGAAAATTTGTACCAAATTGCAATTGGGACAGCTCGAGGGCTTGAATACTTACACAGAGGATGCAACACTCGAATTTTGCATTTTGACATAAAGCCACATAACATCCTTTTGGATGAAAGTTTTTGTCCCAAGATCTCAGATTTTGGCCTTGCTAAGCTTTGCCCCAGGAAAGAAAGCTTCATTTCAATTTCAGAAGCTAGAGGAACTATAGGATATCTTGCTCCAGAAGTTTGGAATAGAAATATAGGAAGAGTTTCACATAAGTCTAATATTTATAGTTATGGAATGATGCTATTAGACATGGTTGGAGGGCGAAAGAACATAAATGCTGAAAACAATTGCACAACTGAGATTTATTTTCCAGATTGGATTTATGATAAACTTGAGCAAGGCAGTGATTTGGGACATGATGAGGTGAATACCATGGAGGAAAATGATATTGCAAAGAGAATGACTATTGTGGGTTTGTGGTGTATTCAAACATTTCCAACTCAAAGACCTACAATAAGTAGAGTGATTGACATGTTGGAAGGAAGCCTAGAGTCACTGGAAATGCCACCAAAGCCTGTTATGTCTTCCTCTACAAGATTAGAATTAGAATTTTCCACCACTACTAATACCATCACATACTAGTGTGGTCTATTCATTGCCATCCTAAAAGTTAGGTCTTGAAAGCTCTTCCCAAATGTTGGAGAGACACTAGCAATTTAGAAATGTAGAAAAGAAGTGTTGGGGGTGTTTTGCATATGTATGGCATTTATAGCTATGAAATGATGCTCCAGAAATGGTTAGAAGAAAACAAAAAGCAATAAGCCCCTAAAATAAGTGAGATGCACTTTCCATATTGGGTTTTCAATTTTCCATATGCCTAACTTGAATCGTGATTGAGGATTATCATTAGTTGAAAGCAGTATATGGATTCCCTATAAGTGTCCCCAAAGCTATATATGTCTTCTCCACCCCTCGAATCTTCCTCTACATTAAGCTTATCTTATAGGGTGTAATTTTATATCTAAGTTTTATTTTAGATTAAAAATGTTGATCATGAATGTAAGTACAAACATGTCAACACGGGCATTATTCATTATAAGTCACATGTTTTAATTAGTGTGCCATTGATTAATTTCATGAAGATAGGGATAAAAAAGGTGACACTTGCTTCGATACATGATATAGGCAAAATTGGCATCATTATTTCGTGTTCTTTATATATGTGTCTTTAGGATGTGGTATGTTTGTAGAAAGTAACTTTAATATTTCAATTTCAAAGTATCTCTTGTTTATTATTTTCACAAACAAATGTTTATTAAAATTTAATTTGTTGGTATCACACAATTTGCTCTTAGAAAACATTACAATCTCCTACTAAATTAACTGTGGCATATTTAAATAAAAAATTCTAAAGTGTAAAGTGCTTTCGATGTAACATCCAATCCCTCCGTAAACGTGAGAAATGCAATGTTTGGTTTCTCCGTAAATGTCAAAAATGGGCCAGAAACAAAAGGAAGTCCCTGAAATAAAAGGAATTGGGGCCAAATAAAATTATGATAAAATTTTAAATAATAAAAAATGAGAATTTAAGCCTTGAGTTACTTAGAAACCGGGGTCGGAGTAATTCAAAAAATTTGCCGAAAGGCCAATGACATTTTCGTAGATAAGTGGACTTCTTGGAAAACATACAGGAGGGCTTTTTAAATGAAAGTTTTTAGTTCTTCGAGGTTCTCAGAGGCCCTGAAAACCATAGAAAGCCTCGGGACAGTTAAATCCCCTCCAGTGAACATTTTCCTATGTCGGTTGACCTGAACTTTAACTGATTCGTTCGATAAGGTTTTAGCTCCAAATTGAGTGATTCCAAAGGCATTTTACTAAATTGGAAATCTAACTTTTATAATGAAAAAGACGGTTCTAAAAAAAGAGCTAAAACAAAGTCAAACCAGAAATGCTATTGCAAAGGGCAAAATTGGAAACAATTTTAACAAAAAGCTTCTTAAACTCACGTCCTCTCTTGCCCTCATTTTGCACCATCTTTCTTCTGCCCATAATAGAGAGGAGAATCAGTTCTCTTAGGCACACAAGAAGGAGCACTCTTGGATGGAGAAAAAAGCTAAGAAAAGGTAAGAAATTCCATGGAAAATCTAACTTTCTCCTTAGCAAGTTACTTTTCCTCCTTATTTCTATGGGTTTGATGGTATTTTTAAATCTATTTTGGAGGCAGAATAAAGATAAAAAATTCATGTTTGAAGGGAGGCAACCAAGAAAAGTGAAAAGCAACTAAGAGAAAGTAAGAAAACAAGGTAAAACTTTCATTCTTTGGTAGTTTCTTCCTCCCCCTTCCTCTTACACGAATTTGGCCACCATGAGTCCAATTCTTTGGGGCTGTTTTCTGCCCAATTCAAGGGGGGATTAGAGGTTTTAGGTGGCAAGGATTAAGAATGAACCAATAGAATCAAGAAAGGAGCATTAGGAAACAAGATGGGATCCAAATGCTCCATTGCAAATCTGATTATATATAAATATTTTTAGGCTTAATTGAATATTAAAACATGCTCCTAAGATCCCTAAGAGGCTCCCCACATGCTTCCTCCTTCAAGAAAATAAAGAGAACTCCATAGAAGGCCAATGCACCCATAGTCTCAGCCTAAGCAAGTTCTCCTAACTAAAGAGAGTTTCAAATTTTTCTAAAGCCATTTTTGAGTCATATATGGTGAATGAATATAAGAGGAGGCCTTGGAAAAAATTTAGAACTCAAAGAAAGTGAATTGGGGTCATAAGTTCTATATTATGATCTAAAGAAGTAACATGATACTAGACCTTTTGTTTTAAGGGTGTGGTGGCTCCAAGAGGTTTAAAAGGAGTCAAGAATCATAATTGAGAGGAAAGAATGATGCCTAAAAGTTATTTAAGGAGTGTTGCTTTATTAGGCACCATTATGGACCATAATGAAGCCTATAGAGTAATCTAGGGCTTAAGCAAATTGTATAGCTTTAAAATATGTTTCATGAACCTAATTAGCTCCCTTAAATCATGTCTAGGCCAAGAAAAACCATCTCCACCAAATTGTGGGGTATAGTTGAGGCAAAAGAGGAAAATTCAAGGAGAAAAGTATATAGATTTGTACAATGTAATTCTCTCCACCTTCTCTCATGCAAGGATGTGTGTTTAGCTTGTTTTAAAATATGTGTATGTATATTTTCAAGTTATGAAAAGTATGCTAGCATGCCTTTACATGCCATGATTCTTGATGCCATGTTATGTTTTAAATGAATACATGATGTTTGTATGAGTTTGCTTGAGTATGGAGAGGCCAAGAACTCTTCCTTTTGGTGAGGATGAACTAAGAACCCTTGAACTTGGTTGAGACAAAGTAAAGAGTCTCCCAAAAGCAAAGTGGGCTCCCAAGAGTATGGTTGAGTCCAAAGTGTTCAAGAAATGAGTGAGGTAAGTCCAAAACCCATGAAAAAAAATGTGAGACCAATCCAAACACTTGGTGAGCTTTTGAATGATTTGTATGAGTTGCTCACATGCCAAGTTTGCTTTTAAAATATCTATGGCTTTTATTTTCTCCATGCATGCATTTGTAACGCTTGCTTGCACATATTATGTATGATTGAATAGGAGATGAACTATTGGGATTCTTTGAATCTCATCCCCTCCTCTCTAATGATCTAACATGCTAGGTGGACCAAGTAATTATGGTGAAGGGAGCCAACAACCATGAAGAGCAAGGATTAACAAGTTTATGTATTATTTTGCCCATTTTGAAACTATAATGATGGTTCATAATGTATATGATGTTGTATATATTCCATGAAACTTGAGACACGTGTAAATATACTATTATGTGATGTTTAAATGTATGAAAATGATATATGACCCATAGCACTTATTTTGGAGTATGTAAGGCCAAAGTGTGCAATATGAAACTTTGATGAAAGTATGCATAAGTGTGGGTTGAATGGTCAAAATAAGATGCATGAGGTTTAGGACCATTTGGACAGTTCACTTAAGTCTCAAATATACTTTTAAACTTGCCCAAAAGGTGCCAAGACCAAGGAAAATCCATTTGGCAACTTTGGCACCTTATAAGGAGTCAAAATTAACTATTATAGAACCCTATATTACTTTTTAGCCAAATGAGTTAGTCTTGAGTTAAGATTTGACATCAAATTAGTTCTTATTGAGTGATTTCTGAGAAATTAAAGATCATAATTTTCGGAGGTCTACAAAATATTTGATGATTTTTCAAAGTTGGCAAAATTTATGGAAATGGTCTGATGCACTGTTACAATAGTCCAAAATTATTTTCTATCACATGAGACTAAAATGATGTCCAATTACCATAAAATTTTATATCAAAAAACTAGGTAATCACAGTGACTCGTGCCAACTAGAAGAACCTTATTTGGAGGTCTAGAGAGGAAGATATGAATTTTTGAAGTTTTTGTCCATTATCAATAACCTTGCCTAACCAGAAGTACTTTTCTATCGAATTCTGAGGTTTGGGCTTGATGAACTAATCTAGAGATATTTTTCCTCTCTATTTTACATCCACATATTTCCATATTGGTATCATTTTCATGGATTATATTTTTTTAGAATTAATTGGATATTTTTGAAGTTCATATCAGTAAACTGTGACAGCATCGGTACCAGTCTGACCTTCAGACTATTTCACATGTCAAAAGCTCTGTGTGTGGGATGTTATGACTTGTACATATTTTTAACATGAAATATACATCCTAATCTTTCTAGAATGACCAAGATTGCATGATTTTGATTTTTCTAGATTTAGTTATGATTTTTCAAAGTTTGCCCAGAAATAAAGCCAATTCTGGCCGAGAATGAATAGTCATTTTCCATATCTCTTTTCGGTATCTATGAGTTGTAAGTATGTTTTTGTGATACAAATGAGTTGTTATAAGGTAATTAAATATGAGGGGGCATAGTATGAGCTCACACGGTCCACGTGACACTGAAATAAATTTTTAGATATGACGAAGCGTAAATAAAAGTCTAATTTTCATGCTTCTCCATGGGAATCATATATATGTTCCATGATAATTATACTATTCAAAGGCATGAGATGAGCTAGAATTATGGTGTTACATTCGGTGTGCTAGAGAAAAAAAAAATTGCTATTAGCATTCTATTATGAGACACAGCCCTTTACATATAACATACAAGTGCAAAATACATAAAGAGATATAGGCCTTTGCACCCTAAGATGGTGTCGAGCATCGTAATATACCAAGATGCTATACGGATACCCTACTTTTCTTAATTTGTGATAGCAAATAGTATCTAAATCTCCCATTGTGCCTTACACAATAAGAAATATTGTGCCCTCCAAAGAGGGGAGGTGAAGATTTGTATTTAAAGAAGTTTCAAGTTTTTATTTCTTAAGCATTTTAGATCCCTGAATGGCACAGCCACTACACAGTAAGAGATGTAAAGTGCATCAAATATCACATGAAATTTGGTGTTAAAAAAATAAATTTATAATCTGACAACTGAATTGTCAACAGCAATGACGATTTTCGCCTAGTTAGAGCAATTTGCTTGTGATGGAGGCTTCCTTCTTTCCTTTGTATACGCAAACAATTTTTTGCAGATTTTTTTTCCTTAAAAATTATTTGACTTTCTTTTGTAGATTCTATAATGCAATTTTCTATTTAAGTGAATGAATACAATTAACACATGAGTCAATTTTATTAGGCTACTAGGTGTGACCCAAACAGAAATTTTAAGATTAAATTAGTATCTTTTAAAAATTATAATGTAAGCTGCCCCAATCTTGTCACGACCCAATTTCTAGGGCATGACCGGCGCATAGGCTAAACTAATCTGAAGATTTAGTTAGCCTAGCAAGCCTTACATAATCTACAATCAACTATTACATCATTAGAGGCTACCGAAAATTCGGCAGCACCTCCCCTAAAAATTGGACATCCCAACCTGAAAAAAAAACTTTAAACCAGCACCAGCACCAACAATAACAAGTTTCATATAACCCAAAATGTCTAGTTAGGAAGCAAAGACAGTATTTACACATTATAAGTGATAATACAATTCCAAAATTTCTTTTCTACACCTAAATGCCACCACATCATGGAGTCTGATACAATTTCACAAAAAAAAATTAAGCACCTACTCTAAGGGTCTGGTAGCTCTCAAGCTCCCAGATCACTTCACTCCTTAACTTGTTGGTCTGAAAAATAATGAAAGAAGAGGAATAAGCCTACCACTGGCTTAGTGAGTGTATAAATAATAAAGTGCACACAGAAATTTAAAAAAATAATGATCATCGAATAATTTTGGCAATAAAATTATTAGATGAGATGAAGAACAATTATTTAAATAAGAATAAACTTTTAGATAAATCTATATTTTTTTAAATAAAAAAAATATTGTAAGAATGGGTACCATAGAGAGGAACCAAATCATCAAACCACATCATCATATATCATGGCGTTTCTTTGAACTCATCCCATCTTATTACTTTCACAATATATCTAATATCTCAGATTTCAGCACTGGATACATCACATCACAGTGCCATCACAGTTCACAATTTATTCTAGGTGCACCTAGGCCGTTATCTCCGCTAACGGCTACGGGATCCTAACTAGATTCCCATCCATTATATAAAATAAAAAAAATAATTAAAATAAAATTCCTTCAAATGGAATTTAGCTATCAAAAATAAATAAGGAAATCAAGAAGTAAATAAAAAATTTAATACGGCAAGTTAACCTTCAATAAAATCTTTATAACATATGAAACCACAAGACAACATAAAATACTCTCCTCATAAATAAACATATACCCACCACCACTTTCTTTTCATCCAATTCCTTCTTTTGCATTCCACAAGAATATATCACGCCACATTTCAACTATCAATTTGTGTTGATAAATTTATTAAATCATCATAAGAATATATATATATATATATTTATATATCCCGTTTGAGGTCTTAAAAACACCGATTTACTTCTTCAAGGGATAGAGCCCATAAATCACATAATTAAAAATTTTACCATAGAAAATATAAAATGGAATGAAATAGGTATACCACTCCATTATTTACACACTCACCAATTGGGACTAATAGTATAAGTCCATATTCCCTATTGTTTAACGCTGAGTCTCAGTTGAATGAGTTTCCCTGGTATCATCTAAAATTATAACCAAAATAAATTAATTATATTAACCATTCCAATAATATCCATAATTATTTATATAACCTAATATACTCCCTAAACATAAATCCCTAAATTCTTATATACATTTCTATTCTAAATACTAACCCTAAATTTAGGGTTTTTCAATCTAAGCTCCCATAACTCTAATTAAATTTAAAACTTACTTCAGAATACATAATAATTAGAGATAAGAGTGTCAATTTGTTATTTTAAGGATTAAATAATGAAACTCCTTTCAAATTTCTAGCCACGGCAAGCACATATGAAAAAGAAAGAATCAGAATTTTTTTTTTTTTAAGAAAGAAATTGAATGAAACAAATGAAGAACAACAAGGGGAGGGAACCATTAGCACAAGAGAGAAAATAAACCCACACCATTTGCTTTCTTTCTTCTTCCACCTCCTCTCTCTCTCTCTCTCTCTTGTTCGTGGGGGTTCATAGACAGCCGAAGTAGAGAACTTACCGATGATTAAAGCTAATCGGAGTTTGCTGGAGTTTATTGCGTGATGGGTGCGAATCCACCATTGAAGCATCGAAGGAAGAATGGAAGAAATGAAGAAAAACGGAAACAAAGAAGCTTACAAAGGACGCTGGAAATGGTTGCTTTCGGGAGAGAGAAAAGCTGAAGGAAGAAAAGCACGTTGGTCAATGAAGAAAAGGGAGAGAGAGTGCATTTAAGGAATATTAAACTATCTTTGGTTTATATTGTATTTTTGCCCCCAACAAGTCTAATATGCTTAATTGAGATTTAAAATGATTGGAAAAGTCCTTTAAAATTTTTATATACTCCAAAATAAATTCAAACAAAAAAATTATTTAGTTTTTTTTTATAACCAAATATATATATATTATATATATATATATATATTTAGGTATTACAAATCTCATACAACAAAATTCCCTCAATCTCTCTTTTCATTTCAAAAACTTTCCTTTATTCTCATTTACCTCTCTCGACAGCCCCCTTAACACTATCGCTCTCTCCAACTCCCCCATAGCCTCCGTCGATCATTTAACTCTCCAACTCCGACCATAGCTATCGTCGCTCCATGCATCCGCGTCACCTACTCTCCTCAATCCAACAACACCCAAGTGCCATTATTGGACAACATTCTTACTCATTCATTCCCTCAATCTCGACTCTCTTCACCTCTAGGATTCTGACCCAGGTATCACTCGAACCTTCCTACCACCATTCATTCCCTAAAAAGTGGTAAAAAGGAATTGACTCCAAACTTTACCATCCTTCCCGCAATACAATATCAGAAAGGAAAGCAGTTTTGGATAGTACAAATTTCATTTTGATAGTTCAAATCTTAATTTTTTATTTTTTAAATATTTTAATTTTAAAAAAATAATAATAATAATAATAATTAATTTGAACAATTCAACATTCCTACAAGATAGAAACAAGCACGCAACGAAAAGTGACATGGAAGTACATTTTCTGTTTCTGTCCAACTTTCAGCCTACTAAACATAAAAAGACAAAGGAATTCATTTCATTTTTACTTCTTAAGGCTCTACCAAACACGCGTATGTAGGAACATTAAAAGATTAAGCTAATTTAATAAATTTGTTAAAATATTTTAAGGTAAGACAAAATATCATGAAAAATTCTTCCCATTAAGCATCTTAAATTTTTGATAATATATGACAAAAATATCAACTAAAAGGAATAAACCAAAAATATCAAGAAATAGGAAAGTTCTGTAAAATGACGAGTTTAGATTGTCTCCTGCACAATATGACAACTATCCACTTAATGGTGGGAAGGAGACTAATTACCACTGCTCCATAGGGACATTGATGTCTTTGTGGTTTCCATTGTTAAAATTAGTCAAATCGATCTAATAATTAAGTTTTATAACAATGGTTTGAAAAATCAAATCCATCGAGCTAAAGAAGGAACCGATTCAAAAATTTGTGATTAGACTATTATTGAATTATAGTTAAATCAATTTAATTAATTTATTAAAAATATATTTAATATAATTAAATTCTTATTTTTATGAATATATTTATATAAAATTTTGCAATATATACTAAAGTTTGGTTCTATGGCTTCTTAGATAAGACACAAGCTTATATTTTAAACTTCCGTTTAAAATTCTATTTCTAATAAATGTATTTAAATATATGTCCATATATATATATATATATATATGGACAGGAAATAAATTTATATTAAATTTATAAATTTAATGTATTAATACCGTCTACTGGCTCTGATACCAGTAGACGGGAGTGAGCCCCGGGGTTGATTAATGAAAAAGGGGAAAGAAAAAGGTGAAGAGAAGTAGAGGAGAAGACAGACTTCTTTACTTAAAATAAATTACAGGAAATAAATATGCTAATCAAAGAAAAAGAAAGCTAAGAGCGGCAGTAATCCGCACTGGACTTAGCTCATAGAAAAGAAAAGAAAAAAAAGAGCAAAAGGAATGATGCAATGCAAGAAATTAAAGAAAGAGATATTTATTAAAGAAAGAAAGCTTACAAGAGGATTTTTTTTCGAAACTCTCTTTCTATCAGATTTCTCTCTCTCTAAGGTTGTTATGGGGTTGAATGGAATGATGTCTAAGTGAGGAATGGGGAGTCCCTTATATAGACATAATTTTGGAACTGTTACAATAGTAAAATGACCTATAACTTATTAGTGACAGGTACTATTACAACAGTTCCAGTTAACAGTTTGCCAACATTACAGTAACTGCTACAGGGTTCTGTCACAGTGACTGCTACAGTAATTGCTACAGGACTTTTGCTACAGTAACTTTGGTCGGAAAATTTTTTAGTCTTCTCCAAGATCAACGGTTGGATCAAGATCAATGCCGAAACAGTCATCTTCGTTGTTTTGGAAGAGATTTTCTTCTATTTCTGAATTAGCTTCAGAGGTTGAAGATGTAGCCTTCCGGGTTTGAGGCTCATTGCTTTCTGCTTCAAGAAGTTCGAGCATAGCCTTCAATTGGTTTGTGAGCTCATCCTTGCTTTTGGTGGCTGCCAAGCAAGTTTGGATTTGAACTCTTTGGTTAAGAAACCTGCTTTGCTCCTTGTGGCATAGGAATTTAGGGTTTCTTTTAAGCCAAAATTTTACAGCATTTACATCGGCTCTGGTTTCTTGAAACTGAATCCACCATCGGACATAAGGAACCCTTTGGAGGATCGGCAAGATTGGATGGTTGAAATCTTGGTGGCTGTACCTGTAATGCCAGGCAAAAATCCAAGCCAAGGAAAGTTTGGAGAAAAAATGAAGATCCATGGGAAAAGGATTTTCTCCAATGTTAAAATTTGTTTTAAAATAATTATATCCCTAATGGACCCTATTAGGGAGAATTTCCTCGGTTGGACCGAAAAAATCCCACCAACGTAAGAACCATTGGGAAAAATTGTACTTGACTTTGTTTTTAAAATAAATTAGCCAAGAATGCTGAAAACGTTTATTTTGAAACTAAAAGGTATTATACCAGACATCAGTATAATGCCAGTAATTATACCCAATGGGATTAAAATTTTTAGAGAATTTTTTGATTTTGTTTAAGTCTTGACCCCATTCTGCTGGAGTTAAAACTTTCAAAATTTGCAAGGTTGAATGAGTTATGACTGTTAGATCATTCTGGTCCGGATATCTTTTGATTGATATCGAATCAGAGTCAACAAGAATAAACTCATAAAACTGCTGAGTTTTCAAAACATTTGAAGGTTTAAAATGAAAATTGTTTGGGAAAATTTTTGGAGCAATATTGTTTGGATTTCTTTCTAAATATTCTGGCTCCATTTGCAGAATATTCATGAACTTGTTTGGCTTCAAAAAATATGGAGTTTTTTCTGAAGTGGATGGTTGAGACTGAATAACAGCCTTTTGCGAGGTTGAGGAAACAACAGCTTTTGGTTGTTCTTTGGGAACAATTTTGGTTTGTTTGTTTTTTATGTTTTCAATCATTTGAGAAAGGGCTAATTGGCTTTCTCTCTCGGTTTTTTCTTGGGAGATTTCTTCCTCTTCAGCAATATCTGCCCAAGATTTAATTGGAAGGTGGGTTAAACCATAATTCTGCATCCTTAACAAAGTTTCAATAGGCATAGCGTATGAATCTTTGGTTTGGGGATTTTGGGTTGATGACCCTGTTTGAGAAACTTGAGTCGATGACTCACCTTTTGGTTTGTGGGTAGATGACCCTGGTTGATAATTGTCTATGAAATTTCTTAAGACAATTTGAAGATATTCTTCAATCGTCTTTTTTGGTTGATAATCCTCTGGATTTGGTTGACATTCAGTGGAAGGTCCTTTGAGTTTTAATTCTGGTTTTTTCTTTTTTGGAGGCATTATGAGCACTCACCAATGCCCAGAAAATGGATTTGATCTGAGTTTCTGGTTTTCTCTCACCTTCCCTGTAAAAACTCTCGGGTAAGAAAATCAGGTAAAGAGTTTGAAGTGCCTTTGATAAATTCAATATCAAAATAAAAAACACTTAAAATTGCTTGCCATCTAGCAAAAATTTGTTTTGATGCAAGATTTTTAACGTCTTTTGTTAAAACATCTTTTGCAGATTTACAATCAATTCTGACTAAAAACTTTTGATTTAGTAAATCAGATTGAAATTTGGAAATACATAAAACAATTGCCAAAATTTCTTTTTTAATTGTAGAATAATTCTGCTGGGCAGAATTCCAATGTTTAGAAGTAAAAGAAATAATCTTCTCTTTTCCGTCAATTTTTTGTTTGAGAATACCTCCATAGCCAATATCAGAGGCGTCGGTTTCTACAATTTTGTAAGCAGACGGATTTGGAAGGCTAAGACAAAGAAGTTGCTTAACTTGGAGTTTAATCTGCTTAACAATATTCATATGAATAGATGTCCAAGGCGGAGGGCTTTTCTTAAGGCGATTATGAAGAGGTTTAACTAAATTGTTGAGTTGTGGGATAAATTCTCCTACATAGTTTAAGCATCTTAGGAACCGTTGGAGTTGATTTTTATCAATGATCTGGTCAGGAAATTTATCAGCAAACTGGATTGCTCTTTTAATTGGGATAATAGTACCTTGATTGATGTGATGACCAAGAAATCTAATTTTAGTTTGGAAAAGATTGATTTTAGGTTTGGAAATAGCTAAGCCATTTCTTTTGGCAACATTCATAAAAATGTAAATATGTTTGAAATGTTGATCAATAGAATGAGAGAATACCAAAATATCATCAATATAAACAATAATGAATTTGGTATATGGGTTGAAAATATCATTCATGATCCTTTGGAATTCTGACGGAGCATTTTTGAGACCGAATGGCATAACATTCCACTCATATTGCCCAAAAGGAACAGTAAAAGCGGTTTTATACCTTTCTTTCTCAGAAATTTGGATTTGCCAGTATCCAGATTTCATGTCAAACTTTGAAAATATTTTTGCTGAATGAAACCTATTTAAAAGATCTTTTTTATTTGGAATAGGATACCTAATCCATCTAAGGGCTTGGTTAAGAGGTTTGTAGTTTATAACTAATCTTGGAGCTCCTCGTTCAATTTCTGCATTTTTATTAACGTAAAAAGCAGCGCATGACCAAGGGCTACGGCTTTTCTGAATTAGTGTTTTGGCAAGAAGATCTGTTATTTCTTTTTTACAAGTTTCTTGTAATTCCTTAGTCATTTGAATAGGACGAGCTTTGGTCAGGATTTGTTTTTCTGAAAAATCTGCTTCGTAAGGTAAATCTACTGCATGTTTTTTCCTATCCCAGAAAGCATTAGGTAGGTCAGAACAGACAGTATTCTGGATTTGGGCTAAAACAGTTTGAATCTTATTTTGGACTATTGGTTGGGCCAATTGGGCTTCTATGGTTTTGAAAGAAATTTCTTCTTTTAAGAAATTAATTTGTTTTTCTTTTAATTGAATATAATTTAGTTTCCTAAAAATTGGTTTTTTAATAAATTTAAAAAGGATCATTTTTCCTAGATGTTTAATAGTTATTCCTTCCTGAGATACCTCAAAAGGAAAAATTGATTTGATAAATGGAGTTCCTAGAATAATCTTATTTTTGAGATCTTTGACTAGGATAAAAGGAGTTTGGATTTGGAAACCTTCGTTTTCTATTTCTACATTGGTTATCTTATATTTGACTTGTAGTTTTGAACCACTAGCAGTACTAAGTCGTTCGGAAGTTTTTTCAAAATATTTTGTTGGAACAAGACCCTCTTGCATACAGTTTGAATCTGCCCCTGTATCAAATAAGGCTATTTCTTCCAACACAAATTCATGGTTAATAATAATCTTGATGAGAATATAAAATTTTTGGAGACTAAGATCAGAAATAAGATTTAAGAAGGGTTCAGAAAGTTCTTTGTCTGGAAGATCTCTAGAACCATTCTTATCTTGATCCTCACCTTGCTCTTCAATATTTTGGGTTAATTTATTATTTTGGATTTGATTAAGTTTTATCTTAGTAATTTCAGATTTTTGTTTTTCTTGTTGGGTTTTTAATATCTTAATTTCGATTTTTAGGTTATTGATTTCTTGTTGAAGGTCTTGGATTGTTATGGGTTTTGAAGTGTTTTCAAATCGTTTTAGTATATTATTTAAGTTATACTTGTTGTTTAAAATAGGTGTTTCTTCAGTTCTAGAGGATTCTCCTACTAAATCTTTTAATTTAGTAAGATAATGCCTTTTCTGATCAGAATCAGAAAGAGAATTAATAATATCAAAAAGAAGTTCATGCTCTTGTGTCAGAACATTAATTTCTTTTTTAGTACTATTAATTTCTATTTGAGATTCTGAAGATTTATCAGAAAGGTCATCATCTTGAATTTGGTTAAGATTTTCTTCTGAAGAATAGTTTTCGATTTCTTCCTCTAAGGTTTCTATCATAAGATTATTTAATTGATTTAAGATAGGTTCTTCTAAACCTAATTTTTTAATTTTTCTGGTTATTCTACAATATTTTGAAATATGTCCAGGTTTACCACACTTATAACAAATTATCTTTTTAGAGGGTAAATCTGTGGCTGACCTGGTTCTAGACTCATTCTTAAGCCTTTTTGGTGGAGTATTATATTTTTGATAATAATTTTTATGTTTTTTGGGCCGAAACTTATCAGGAGTTTTATTTTTGAACTTATGACCTTTACATGGAGAAAATCCAAATTGTTCACAAAAACTTCCTAAATCTTTTTGGTTTTGAGATTTTTCTTTGGCTAACTGCCGTTGGATCTTGTCATCCTGACAAATTTTAAGGGCGACCTTTTGAACATAAGCTATGAGTTGGCCATAACTTAAATGTTCATATGGGATGGTTCCATTAGTTTGGTTTTTAATCTTTTCTCTAACCTTATCTCCTAAGGATTTAGGTAATTCGGCTAAGAATTTTTCTTTCCAATAAGGTTGTTGACTATCTTCTCTGGTGTAGACTCTAGTCAGAAAGGTATTTCTATACCACCTAAAGTCTGAAAGAGTTCTGCACTTAAGGTTTGACAACAATTCAGCAGATTTATCTTTCTATAAGGAAGGATCACCTACAAAATGTTAGACTATGGTAAAAATTAAAGTGTTTACAGCATCTGGAATGAGTTGACCATTATACATTACTGGTGTACCATCTTGTTCAATTTTAATAGCAGTAAAAATTTATTGTTTTTCTTCTAGTGAGACATAATTATCCTACCAGCCTTTAAGTTGACCAGAAAAACTTGCAACTAATATATTGACTATGGTTTCTTCTGAATAACTATGGGAGGTTTGGTATGCAGTACTAACCATTGTCATTTGTTGAAGGATATTGAGCATATTATACTCAGTTTGGCCATCAATATTCCACTCATAAATATTATTAGCAGAAAAGTGTTTAAAGTTTTGGTTTTGCCTTTCTTCGATAAGAAGGTCAGGGGCAGTAGCTTTTTTATAATAAAGTTTGGAAGGTTTTCTCCAATTGGATGTAGTTTGATTAATTTGGACAGTTCTTCTTCTTCACTCCAAGAAGAAGATGCTTCTCCTAAAGTATTTATGGTCCTAGAAACAGGTTGAGATGATTGAGGTGATTTAGGAATTGTGAGAGATCCAAGTTGGTCATTAATTCTTTTAATGATATTTTCCCTCTGATCCTGAAATTCTTTCTTAGTTTTTGGTGATATTTGAAAAGGTTTAAAAATTGGATTAACTATTTTAGGTTGAGGAACTGATGATATTGAAGGTTCATCTATGGGTTTAGTAAAATGTTCCCCTATCGTTTGGAGATACTTGTTGGTGTAATTATTTTGTTCCATAAGACTTTGGATATCTTTGGAATTAACCTGTTCTTCTAAGTTTTTACACTTAAAAGGTGAAGCTAAAATTGGATTTTGCTTATGGTCACTAAGGTTTGGAAGTTGGATAAACTCAGATGGGGATAATTCTGAATTAATTACTTCTCCTTTGGCTGTGTGCCAGGTATTTTTGGTTACATTAATCAGTTTAACAAAAGGATATTCCAATTGTTGATCTAAAGCATAAGCTTCAAACCAATCAAAGAAAGGAATATTAGTTTGAATATTCTTAAGAAAATTGTAAAATTTTTCTTGGATTTGTTTTCTTTCTGATCCCTTGATTTTGTCAAGAAACCAATTCCTAGGTTGGGTATTTTCTTCAGAATAAAAATCCTTTTGTAAAGATTTTTCATCTATTTGAAATTCTATTTCTATACAATTTAATTCTAAAGGCTCATTCATTGAAGAATAAGTTGGGGATTGAATTGACCTTTGGTCGTCTTCGTCCCTTTGATAGGTTGGTCTAGAAATGTTTGAAGAATTATCTACTCCTTGTAGATGTATGACAGATGGTGCCATTTGTGGTATAGATGAACAGGATGTCCTAGGTAGTTCTGAAACTACAGACCTAAAATCTTCAGATCTGGAAGAGGCTTGACTAAATGACCTCCTTCTTCTCTCGAAGGCTATTCCTACAGTTCGTGTTTGGGTTTGCCTAATCCTGTTTACTTCAGGTGTAGGTTGAGGTAAAGCTGGGACAACTTTTTCCATTACCCATTCTTCTAGTAAGGTGACATCTTCCCAAAGGATGGTTTTTGGAATCATGACGTTGGCTTTTGTAGTATTTGTTAAAAAGACCGTGGTTTGTCCCCTTTCCCTAGGGATACGAATCCTAGAACTGGAAGAGTTCATAACTTTATACTGTATCCTATATATTAGGGCTACATGGATAGATCCTGGTTTCATTTTAAATCCATTAAGTTTAATATTAAGTTTCATTTTAAATCCTGATGGTAATGGTATCAAAAAACGGGATATTTATATCAAAATGTTCAGATCTTTGTCTTTCTCGCATAGATCATCCATCCCTAGTTCATCATCCTTAACCGAAAGAGGTTCATCCTCATCTTCAACCAATATTTTTAATGAAGAAATTCATTTTAAAGATATTAACCAAGAAGTAGATGACTGGAGAATTCCAGAATTGTGTAATATTTTAAATCATTATTTATGAGCTGTTAGGAATTTAAATTCTCACGATTGTCCATAATGTGTCCATCCAAGACATTACAGGATATTGCAAATTCGAATTATAGTTGAGATTGAGTGGGACCTGGACTAAAGCTCCTCGGCTTTTTGACATAAATATACCAAAAAAAAAACAAAAGAAAAAAATATAACTTTTAAAACAAATTCCCCATATATATAACAAAATTTTAAAAAAATTAATATGGGACGCGGAGCCCTCTACATCGCAATTAAAATATTTTTTTATTATTTCGAGGGATACAGAGCCTGTTGCTCCATGTCCCTTTTTTATTTTTTTTAAAAATAAACTGACCCATGGGTCAATAACCCATTAGGGTCAGTAAATACACTGACCCCCATTTTGGGCGTCAATAAAAAAAATTTAAATTTATATATATAAAAATCTTCCTCCTCAACGAGCAATTTTTGTTTCAAAATGCAAAACTCTGTTCTCTCTCCTTCATTCATTCTCTCATTTATGTTTGCTTCTTCCTTTTTCATTCTAAAATATTTCTTCATCTTCTTCTTTTATACTCATTATATATGATTATTCTATCTCCTTAAAGTTTCGCGTTCAAGACTTCAGCATTGAAGCATCTATCATCTTTGTTTTGAGGTTTGTAATTAATTGTTATATAAGATTTTTAATTTATTATTAATTTTTTTGTTTTATTTTTTGTTTATTTTTTTAATCTATTCTAATGTTATCTTTATTTGTGATCTTTGAGTGTTTTTATAAGGTTACTCATTGTATTTATGTGTTAATTAAAATTAAATATTAATATTAATTAAGAGTAAAGATTATAAAAATGAGATAAAATTTATAGAGTACTAATATATTATGTTTAATTGTTATTCATACACAGACATTGGAAAAGTTTTTCAATAAGTAGAATGAAAGAGATTATATGCATTTATGCGAATAGAAGAATTTTGGAGACCAATGAAAGAACAACTTTTGTCTGTGACAAGCCTAAATTATTAAGAGTCGATGTCGATATTGGTCTTGAACAGTTGAAGAGTGCGGTTGGGGAAAAATTACGATTTCAGTCAAGACAGTATGTATCTGAATTAGTGTACCGATACCCACAATCACTTAATCTAACTTGCTATTTGCCATGTACATTAGAAGACAATTCCAATATCCAAACTATGTGGCAAGCAAACCGACACTTTCCATCCCAATTGGGGGCACCAGAATTATATGCGCACATCTTAACTAATGATGTAACTCCAAGTGTGGAAGAGAATGACGTTAGTGAACCAGTGACAAATCTATATGCAAGTCAGATTGATAGACCTGATGAGCCAATTTCTTTTATTTGGCTCTTATGTTGGAGATGTTCATCCGTCTGAGGTGCAACCTTTTAATTCTCAACAAATGTCAATCATCAACAATATATTTCAGCTGAGTTCATCTGGATTATTAATGTGCAATAATAATCCTCTGAGTTCTCCAAATGCAACTGAAGATATAATGAATGAGTTTGAGGCGAATGATGAATATGACTCTCCACCAAATGACAATGAATATAAAGACGATGATATGGATGGTATTAATAATGAAGGAGATTTAGTCACTTTGTTAAACCAACATTCTGACCGGGCATTTGCCTTTTTGTCTCAAATTGGTAATGCCAATGTGAGTGAATTTGAGATACCCGACATGGAAGGGGTTATCAATCTGAATAACGATCAGGAGATGTATATTGGTATGCAATTTCCTAATAAGCAGTCAATTAGCTGTGCTATGAAACTATATTCAGTCTGCACGTATCACACATTTAAGATACACCAATCATCAATAAAGTATGTGAAGTACTGTTTTCCGGAATATGGTGCATGATGCAACTAACGGATGAGGGCTTGTCAATTTAAAAGAGGAAATGACTAGCGAGTAGCGAAGTATATGGGCCCATATAGTTATGTTTCTTCTATGCTATCATAAGATCATCTAAAATTAGACTATGATATAATAACATCAAATATTGTATCGATGGTCATAGAAAATCTCTCTATCTCTGTCTACGATATCATTGAGAGGATACATAGTGTCTTTGCCTATACAGTGTCTTATAAAAAAGCATGGTGTGGTAAGCAACGAGCAATTTTAATCACCTTTGGGAATTGGGAGCGATTATATGCAGTTTTCCTTAAATAGTTGCCTACCGTCCAATACTTCAATCTAGGCTCATACTTTAAATTTGTCATTAAAGAATGCCCACAAATAGCATCAGATACAGAAGTGATAGTTATGTTTCATAAGGTGTTCTGGACATTTAAACGTTGCATTGATGTCTTTGATCATTTGAAACCAATTATTCAAGTGGATGACATGTTTTTATATAGGAAGTATAAGAGAACGTTGCTCATTGCTAGTTCACAAGATGGGGTCAGAAAAGTTGTTCCTCTTGCATTTGCCATTGTTGAGGGTGAAATGCATGAGGCGTGGGGGTGATTTCTGAATAACCTTAGGAGATGAGTTGTGCTGAATAAGCAAGATATTTTCTTGATATCTAATCATCATCCAAGAATTTTAGCAATAATCGCAGACTTAGAAAACGGTTGGCAACCACTTCACGCATATCACATGTTTTGTTTACAACATATTGTAAGTAATTTGAACATGATATTTAAGACTAAGTGGTTGAAAAAAAAATTGTGAACATCGGATATTTGAATGAGTGCCACTTGGTTGACAAACAGTTGGCGCAGATACGACAGTTACATTCAGCAGTGGCAAACTGGATAGAGGACATACCAAAGAGTAAGTGGTCACGTGCATATGATGTAGCTGGACATTGATGGGGGCATATGACAACAAATTTATTAGAGTGGATCCACAATGTCTTCAAGGGTGTTAGATTTCTACCCATAATTAGGTTAGTCAAAGCAACAATGTATCAGTTGAATAGATATTAGGTTAAGCGGGTACAAACCACATTTGATCAAATACAAACAGGCAACTTATTTTTTGAGGACGTCCATAAGAAAATTTTAACCAGAATTGCAAGAGCATCTGCTTTATCAGTCCGTCATTTTGATAGAAGGTCTTCAGAGTTCGAGGTTGAGGAACCATATGATCCCTCAAACAAATAGTATGAGCGAACTTATAAAGTTAGTCTTACGAACTGGACATGTGACTGTGGCAAGTTCCAATTCCAAAAGTATCCCTATCAACATGTGTTTGCTGCATGTGCCAAGGTTTGTCTTGACCTCTTACAATTTGTGCATAGTATTTTTTAACTCGAGATGATATTAAATGCCTACAAGATAGAATTCCATCCAATGGGAGGAGAAGCTTATTGGCCTCATACAAGTGTACCTCGGTTGATCCCTGACCCTCCCATGGTTCAAGATAAAGGACGATCGAAATCGTCACAAATATGAAATGAGATAGATTGATAAGAAAGCTCCAGAGACAACTAAAGATGCAGGCTATGTAGATAGATCAGACACAATCGCACTACATACCCCTCTCGTCAGCCACAAAGATAGGCACATCAATAAGAGTGAATTGAATATTTATTGTCCATCATAATTTGTATCAAAATTATATAGGAAAATTATTAAGCTGTTTAAATTGACGATGTAGGCTTGTTGATGATGTCTTAGTAAATTGTATTTCACCTTTCCATGATTTACGAAGCAATTGTGTATGAATTGCACCAGTTTGTAGATGATAGTTCACCTATATTTGAATTGTATATGAATTGTTAATCATCGGTTTGACTTCTCAGTGTTACATTACTAACTTTTAATTTGATTTGATTTTATTTGCTTTGATATATGAATCCGTATTACATTACCATTGGTATAATTATTAATCATCGGTTACAAGTGATAGTTTACCCATATTTAAAATGACAGATATTTTTGTTTTCGGTCACCACTATGGACCCTGGCCCGAGTGTTGTTCATCCCAGACCAAAGGATGAGTCCTTACTATATTTACAGTCTCGTCACATGTCCCAAGCTGTCTAGTAAGGAATGGTGAGTTAAAAATTTTCTATATCGTCTATTGTTGATTTGGCTAAATTTATGATAGTTTCTCTAATGTAATAACACAGGATGATAGAGTTTTATGCATACGATGAATAGCACAAGAAGATCATATTTTTTATCCCCCTCTAGTCATTATCCCATATCTCGTACAGGCTGATTTTTATGGTATTTCATGATTCAGTCATTTTGACTTTAATACCATACTTGTGTCAGCCTTTATTGAGTGGTGTTGCCCAGAAACATAGACATTCTACCTCACTAGGGGTGAGTGTACGATCACACTGCAAGATGTCACTATCCAGTTGGATCTACCATGCACAGGGCATGCAGTATGTTGACGAATAGACTTCAATCGGTCACCTGTTTGCAATGAGCTACTTAGTGTGATACCGCCTCATGAGACATAGATGGAAAGAGGTTAAGCATTCCCTGGTTGGCACAAACATTCGACAACTTGCCCAATGATGCAGATGACGATACTATTTGTCAATTCACTAGAGCATACATCCTACAATTGATTGGGGGGTATTTGATGCCAGATAGGACTGGACATAAAGTTATGTTAATGTATTTGTCATTACTTACTAATTTTGCAGAAACTAGTCAGTACAGTTGGGGGTTCAGTAGTGTTAGTCTACTTATATAGAGAAATGTGTAATACTACCCATTATGACGAGGTTAACATAGGTGGTTATTTGACTCTGTTTCATTTATAGGCATGGGATTGATTCCCCTGTCTTGTTCCACAAAAACCCCCTAACTCGATCTGTAGATGACTATCTACCCTATTCGACCTCTATTAGGTTTTAGGTATATACATATATATTTTTTAAATTTACTATTTTTTCGATAATTGATAAACTAATTTGTATTCTCCTATCTCTCAAGGTGGCAGGATATTCCACAATATCCTCGACAAATGGCAGATGCTTTGCGACAGTATAGGATATTGTTAGATCAAATAAAGGATGATAAGATTTATATTTGTATAATTATTTATTTTTCATTTTACGATTATAACATGAAGTAACCATCACCTTTTTTGTAGGTTATTTGGCTTCCATATGACCCACCGAAGGTTGCCCAATTGATTTTAGAATATTGCTTAGCGATGTCTGATGTATGGCATGCATCTGTGCCTATATTATGCTTCTAGATAGTTTAGTAGCATCACGCTAATCGCGTTCTCCATCAATTTTATAGGGTGTAACATATTCCAAAAAAATCATTTAATATATGATCACTGCATGCTTTTCAATTAAAAGGCAAGGTGCATAAAAATTGGCAAGAAGAGCATGTAGCTTTTATTATAGCATAGAATTCATGATCCCAGGTAGTGGCACAAAATGACCTTACTGATAGACCATTAGATCGCGCGTCAAACTACATGCGTTGATATTGGTGACATACGCGACGGTGGATCCATCTTGCTAGTAGTTCTCAGGGTTTTGTGGTATGACTTTTACATCATTCTTATCTTTATATTTTATATCCTTTAATATATATATATATATATACATATTTATGAGTGTGTATTATTTTTAACAATTGATTTTTTTTTCATAGGCTAATGTGTTGGAGGATTTATACAAACTTGCTATCACTGATCTACTAACGCTTAGCTATAGTGATTTCAGGCACAGAGGAAGCAATAATATTCGAACCATGTTGCATGTTCTAGGAGAACATCGAAGATGCTTGTCTCCCAACTAGCTCCACCGCCACTTGATCTATCTATACCTTCAGAGTCACAGGAGAGACTAGGAAAAAAAAGACATGGGTTCCTTTCATTTAGGGAACCAATATCTAGTGGTAAGGGTGGTGGCTTTCATACAAATATGCTATCATCATCTTACACAATAGCCCATATGTCTGATGGTGACGTTAGTTCTTCTTTTGTTCGACCACGGACAGTTGGTGGAGATGTTGGTTCTTCTTCTTTTCCACTATGTACAAACGTTGGCATTGCAAGTCCATCTTCCTTTGCACTTTACTATACCCTTCATTTCCTTCATCCATTTATATGGACTTATCTTTTTTCGCACCACCACCGCAACCACTGCAATCTGTCGGGGTATCATTGACATCATTGTTTACAGATCTCGCTATATTTAATGCTGAATATAACAGTACTTCTTTTGCACAATGGACATCCTACCAACCTCAACAAGGCTTTTTCACTCCAAATGAACCGATTCTGCCTATTTAGTATCCTGAATGGAATTTCAATTCTCAACAAATTTGAAGTCAAGTGGAGAATAAATCAGTCAAAGCAGAAGATGAAGAAGTACTTGAAAATGATACTGAGGAAAATGAAGAGCAAGAACAGCCACAACAACGTCGACCTCAACGAATAAGAAGAAGGCCTCAGTGTGGGACAGGCAGTCATTACAACTGATAACTATTATTATTTTTCAAATTTAATATTCCTTTGTATTATTTAATTGTATATTTAAATATATTTTTCACAATACTTCTCTTCCTTCTTAGCCAACATTAATTTATCGAAAAATTAATTAATAAATTAATTTTTTTAATTCCTTATATTTTTAACAAGTTTAACTAACAAACAAAGAACATTGTTATATTTCATTTTCAAATTTTTTTTTTATACATTAACAATAAAAATATTTTGCATTAACAATAAAAGTTTTCTTTTATACATAAACAAAAATTATCTCATAACAGAAATATTTCACAATTACATGTTTTAACATATTATATATAAAAATTGAGATATTATATTATTCAAAATAAAAAAAATTTCTTATTTAGTAGCAATTAATTAACGACCAACATTATATTGCCATTAATATATTTTTGGAATTCATATATCAGTGGCAAATATGTTTTAGCCAATAATAAGAATAATTATATTGGCAATCAAGCCCAATTGCTAGAAAAAAATAAACCTAAACATTTTTTCCTTATTTTCTAAGATAGAGGCAAAATGCTTTCAGCTAATTTCTCTTATTTTTCTGAATCTTATGTCACTATCTGTGCAGGGGTAGAAATGCGTTGTTGTATATATATTTATATATTTTCTTGTATTTTGTACCTCTTTTTTATTTAAAATGTTAAATTCTTCTTGACTTTCAATTTTCTTTTCACTAAATAAACATTATATTCTTCATAATGCAAATAAAAAAATTTTCTTTATAGTTGAACAAATTTTATACAAATTTAAACAATAAATAAATATTTGATTTCAAAAATTATTTTACTAATTTTTTAAATTCTTATCTGAATTTTTTTAAAACAATTATTTATTATTTATTTTCTACAAATTTAAACAAAATTAATTAATATTTCTCAAAACGTCAATTTCTCACTATTACAAAATTAAATAAATAATACATATAAATTAAGCCATTATAGTCTTCAAAATATAAATAAATTTTTTTTAATAATCGAACAAATTATATATATATATATATATATATGTACACAGTCAATACATTAAAATATGCTTTTAAAAATACTTTTATCATTTTTTAAACATTCTTGTTTGAATTTTTTAAAAATAATTATTTAAGTTTTAATTTTTATACATTTAAACAAAATTAATTATTGTTCCTTAAACCTTAATTTTTAACAACTACAAAATTAAATAAATTATCTATACAAATTACGGCATTGTACTTTTCAATATATAAATAAACCATTTTTTTTAGTTGAACAAATTTTATATAAATGCAAACAATTAATAAATTATAATATAATTTAAAAAATACTTTTCCTAATCTTCTTAAATTCTTATCTCAATTTTTTTAATGATTATTTAAATTTTAATTTTTACAAAGTTAACAAAATTAATAAATATTTCTCAAAATATAAATTTTTAACAACTATAAAGTTAAAAAAAGTATATATATATATATATATGTTAAGTTAAAATTTTTTTTAAAACTTTATATATAAAATTTAAAAAAATTATATATATAATTTTTTTAACTTTATATATATATATAAAGTTACAAAATTTTTTTACCACCTATAAAGTTAAAAAAAATATTCATTATATTTTTAAAAATACAAATAAAAACTTTTTAACTATTAAAAAACTTAATACAAATTTAAATAATTAATATATAAAAAATAATTATATATTAAAATTTTACATTTTAAAATTTTAAAATGTATTATTTTATAAATTTTAAATAAAAAATTTAATTTGACCCACATATTGACCCGTGGGTCAAAAATAAATCTAACCAGTCAGGGTCAATCATCCTGAAAAGGTCACTTTTCGACTCTTTCAAATCAGTTTTACAATTTAAAATTTTTATTTTAAAAAATAAAAAATATATATTTTAATTGAGACGCGGAGCTTGTAACTCTGCGTCTCATATTATTATTTTTTTATTTTAAAAATTTGTTATATATATTAAGAATTTGTTTTAAAAGTTAAATTTTTTTTCTTTTTTTTTTGTATATTTTCGTCAAAAAGCCAAAGCTCCTCTATGTGGTCCAGTAGAGATAATTCAACACATCAAGATGTTCGGGTGGAACGGAAATTGAAAGGACCCCATAAATTGATATTTAATGCTTTACCTTGATTAAATGTTTTCGTTTATGTACAACTTGCATGACAACCTGTCTGTACTAATCCTAATAACAGTAGAATAATTCAACGATTATTGCTACTGAAAAATTTGAATTTATATCCTTCATAAAAAATATTTCGCTAAAATTTTTAAAGAGTAGCGTAAGAAACGAATTTGTACAAGAAAAGAAAAACAAAAAACAAAGGAAACAAACGGGAACAAACGGGAACAATAAAAGTTACCAAAAATAAAGAAAAAAAAAATTAGGGTGTTACAGAACTCTGTAAAACCAGAGTTGTTGGCATTATTTCATTCTTCAATGGGGGTACTTAAACTGCAAATTTTTAGGTTTACTTGTGTTTCTATAATGTTCGCAATATCAAAACAGGAAGTTGGTGCGAAAAAAGCAAACAATTCAAAAACTAACTCCTTTAAAGGTTAAGTTATAAACAAGGAAGCTTTATCATTCTATATACATGTCCACACCTAGCTATCCACACCGGCAGATGAAAGAAGTTGAGACTAAGAATAGGTGGATTAGATGTTATTTCTGCTATAAACTGCGTATGACTCCCTGAGATGAGAAAGAAGATCCCCACTTAATTGCTAGATTTCAAAGTCATAAATTTGCTTCCCAAATTAGAATCAGGTGAAGGCGGAGGTAGGTCATTCTGGAATAACCTAACATCATCTGCAAAAATATCTATCACCTCTGGCTTGCTCTTATGCTTCCCATCACTCTCGATATCCCTCAGCATCTCCAGCACTTGTTCCATAGAAGGCCTCATATCCTTCAAATTCTGCAAACACTGAAATGTCAACTCCGCTCTAGCATTAATCATCTTCCTCACCTTGTAATCTGACTCAAACCCAAGCGTGGGTTCCACCAAATCATGCAGTGCCCAGTTCTGGATCTTGTTAATTGCCATGGTGGACAGATTGATCTCGTATCGATGCCGTGTAATGTCCATGACTGGCATTGATGATATCAGCTCAATTAGCACCACACCGAAGCCATACACATTGCTTTTGTCAGTGAGCTGGTAGCACTCGTGGTACTCTGGGTCGACATAGCCAGGAGTCCCTGTGGGGCTGTGGAAATGTGAGTGATGTCGTTTGGGAAGAGATGGGAAAATCCAAAATCTGCTACTTTGACACAAAAGTGGTTGTCTAGAAGGATTATGTCTTAGGCATGAAGGTATGCTAATGCAGTTGCAGTTTCAATGGCTATGTTCATTCTGATATTCGAGGGGAGTGAGCCTGGCTTTGCTTGGTCCCTGTAAAGATGATCGACCACAGTTCCATTGGGAATGTATTCATATACGAGAAGGAGTTCGCGGCTGTGTCGAGAGGTGCAGCCATAGATAGAGACAAGGTTTTTGTGGTGCAAACGAATAATAAATTATATCACATGATATTTGGTGTTAAAAAAGAAAAAAATTATAGGCTGACAGCTAAATCGTCAATGACAATGATGATTTACAACTGGTTAGAGCAATTTGCATATGATGGAGGCTTCCTTCTTTCCTCTATATATGCAGATAGCTTTTTGCAAATGTCCTTACTAAACCCCTCTCTCGTAGTGCTTCTGAGTCCTTAAGAACCAAACAGGGGGATGTCAAGGGATATTAGTTATAACTGTGTTAACTTGTATGATGTATTACCTGGCAATTTAGTTAAGCTCAAACAGTCTGTGAAGCTCACCTGATGTATCTATATAATGTAATGTTCAGAGATTATGCAATACAAGATCCATTCATTCTGTTTCTCAGAATCTTTCATCTCTCTATTCACTTCTTTCTTTCTTTCTTGATCTGAGTACTACTCGAAACCTTTCACTAAAAGGGCGGCCCAGTGCACGAGGCTCCCACTAGGTGGGGTCTGGGGAGGGTAGATGTACGCAGCCTTACCCTTGTATTTTACAGAGAGGCTGTTTCCAGTTCGAACCCGTGACCTCCAGGTCACTCAGCGGCAACCTTACCGTTACGCCAAGGCTCGCCCTCACTCGAAACCTTTCACTATCCCGATAAATTATATCAAACAGAAAAAAGTCCTAGAATTTGGGCTAAAAAAAGGAGACACTCGGCGAACTCAAACGAACTTACTTCGAAATAATTAAATAACCATTTTAGGAATAATACTTTCTTTAACTAGTGCTTATGAAATTACCAAAGATGCTGAAACATTGGCAATAAGCAACCCTTTGTGCGTGCGTATGTGTTGGAGGATCACTTAAATTTGAGATAATAATTGTTAATTTACCATAACAAAAAGAAATGATTAGTTAATGAGTTTGGATTTAATAATACTAAAGTTATCTTTGTTATTAAAGAAATAGAATTCAAATTTCAGTCATAGTCAAAGGAAAAAGAAAAAATAAATAAATTTATATTTGACTAATTGTTATCGCATTTTAAGGCTTAAATAATTATTAATACTTGTAATTTATGCATTTTTTGCTTTTCCTGGCCATAACCACCTCCTTTCACCACATATAAACTTGAAAATATATATAATAAAAAAGAAAAAAAAGTTGCATGAACATTGGGGACAGGTCATTTGCAAGCTGCTGTTGTTTGTCCATTTCAATTTAGATTCCAAGCGTGGTATAGTAATGGATTCAAAATAACTTCAATCATAAAGGTGCCATCAAACTAAAGTCAATTAGCCACTGTAAAGGAAAAGAAACAAAAAAGAAGAAAGAAAGTGAAGATATAAGCTATCAGCTATGGCAGAGAAAGGTGTTGTTAATGCTCAAGTTAATCGTCCTAATACTAGTTGTTGACTCTGTTTTTCACAGTACTCTGCCTAACTGTGGTCCTATATTATATTTCCTCCTCGTTTCTTTTTGAATTTCATGGTGTTCATGAAGCCCTACTGGACTCAACTCCAAACCAACTTAAGATGGAATTGAACATAGGCTACTCCAAATAAAGTAGAGCCCAGCTTAAGTAAAGTAAAATACAACTCGAGTGAAGTAAAGCGCAGTTTAAGTTAAGTGCACCTTGACTAAAGCAGAGTTGATAGGATCCCATTTTGACCAATTTGTGGGATTTAGGGGTAATATTTTTGTCAAACATGGATTTGACTACATAATTAATAAAAAAAGGATTTTAATAAAAAAAACCTAAAACTCTTGCTATATATATGAATGAAAAAACAAAGCTAAGTGTGCTTTGCTCCCCGATTTTTTCTTTGTCTTTAGCATAGTTCCATAACTTGTAATTTCAACAAGCCCATTCAGCTGACAAGAATTCTTGCAAAATTGGACAAAGAAACAGGAGGAATGCTTATTCATTTTGTTTAAGTAATTGAATGCGTAATAATTAAACATGCAAATTAGAGTTCATGGTTGTCCTTGTTCCATTACCAATAATAACCCTAGGCGCATGTTTGAATGGTGTAGTTCATACATTTCCCTCTTCTTTCTTTTGAGTTATGTATTCTATCTATAGATCACTTTTCGAATGACAAAAGGAATATTTCTTTTTAACTTCATTATATCTTGATTCTTAATACAATGACATTATAAACTACCTTACTCAATTTCATTAGCAAATGACGTGACTTTTGTCTATTTCCCCCTAGTATTGTCGATGTTCTGCATCAAAATGTGCAGAAGACCCTTACAAAGCAGTTAAAATGGTGAAAATGAATACAAGCATAAAAGCTGAGACAAAGAATATGGATCTTATGATGGATGGGAATTTAAATATTTGGACAATTTAGAAGACCAAAAATACTTGTAGCATACTTTTCTAAATAAAATTTTGTATCTATTAATTAAAATAAATTACATGCTATAAATATACAACAATAACAACAACAAAGCCTTTTTCCACTAAGTGGAGTCAGCTACATGGATCAAACGACGCAATAAGCACTTATCATAAATCACATTTTTAGATAAACCATTTAAATCTAAATCTCTCTTAATAATTTCTCCTATAATTTTTCTTGGTCTTCCTCTACCTCTAATTAATGGCCTATTCTCCATCTCATCTACCCTCTTAACTAGGACTTTTATAAGTCTCCTCCCTACATGACTAGACTATCTAAGTCTCGATTCTATAATCTTTTTCACAATAGGTACGACTTCCACCTTCTCTCTAATGCATTCATTTCTAATCCCATCTCGTCTAGTGTGTCCACTCATCCAACGCAACATTCTTATCTCTGCAACATTGAACTTATTTTCTTGTTGACTTTTTATTGCCCAACACTCAGTTTCATACAACATTGCAGGTCTTATAACTGTACAGTAGAATTTATCTTTAAGTTTGGGTGGTATTTTCTATCACAAATAACACCCGAAGCACTCCTCTATTTCCTCTACCCCGCTTGAATCCTATGCTTTACATCTTCTTCTATTTCCCCATTATGTTATATGATGGATCCAAGATACTTAAATCAGGTGACTTGTGGTAGGATATGTTCTCTAATTTTTACTTTTGCACTAGAAGTGGTGTGTCTCTTACTAAACTTATACTCCATATACTCCATTTTACTTCTACTTAAACTAAATCCATGAGCTTCCAAAGCTAGTCTCCACCTCTCTAACTTCTCATTTATTTCCTCTCTTGATTCTTCAACTAGGACAATATCATCTGCAAAAAGTATGCACTGTGGCACCAGCTCTTAGATATATTCATTAAGCATATCTAAGACTAAAGTAAAAAGATAAGGGCTCAAAGTTAACCCTTGATATAAACCAATATTTATCGAAAAATCTTCCGTAAATCCACATTTTGTTACTATACTAGTTATAACCTTATCATACATATTTTGGATTGCTCGAATATAAACTATACGAACTCCTTTTTTCTCCAAATCCTTCCATAAAACCTATCTTGGCACTCTATCATATGCTTTTTCTAAATCGATAAATACCATATGTAAATCTCTTTGATTCTCTCGATATCTCTCAATTAATCTTCGCAACAAGTATATTGCTTCTATAGTTGATCTTCCTATCATAAAATCAAATTGATTCTCCGTAACTTGAGTCTCTTTCTTTAACCTTTGCTCAATTACTCTTTCTCATAATTTCATAGTGTGGCTCATGAGCTTAATTCCTCAATAATTTGTACAATTTTGAATGTCCCCTTTACTCTTATAAATAGGGATTAAAGTACTTCTCATCCACTCGTTTGACATTTTCTAAGATCTCATAATTTCATTAAATAGCTTTGTGAGCTAACTTATGCCTTTCACTTCTAAACCCTTCCATACTTAAATGGGTATATTATCCGGTCTAACTGCTTTGCCATTCTCCATTAACTTTAATGCTTCTTTTACCTCTACTTCACGAATCCTACAATAAAAAATATAATTTTGATCCTCTTTTGTAGTGTCTAGCCTATCCGATTGTAATAAAATCTCATGCCCTTTATTAAAAAGCCTATGAAAATAACCCTTCCACCGTTCTCTAATATCTTGTTCTGTGACCAACACTTTTCCTTCTTCATCTTTGATGCATTTCACTTGGTACACGTCTTTTGTCTTTCTTTTCTTACTTTTAGCTAACTTGTAAATACTTCTTTCTCTAACTTTAATACCTAAAGATTGGTATAACCCATCAAATGCCCTCACTCTCACTTCCCTCACTGCCTTCTTAGTGTCTTTCTTAGCTATCTTATATTTTTTTCAATTTTCATTACACTTACATAACGACCACACTTTATAACACTCCTTTTTTACTTTAACTTTTTCTTGCATGCTTGCATCCCACCACTAAAATTCTTTATCCCTAGGTCCAAAACCTTTTGTTCACCTAATATTTCCTTTGTCACCTTCTTAATCTCTTTAACCATTCCATTCCACATATTGTTAATACTTCCTTGTATTTTCCAAGGTCCTTCCTCCACAATCCGTCTTTACAAATTCTTTCCTTTATCCCCCTTTAGTTGCCACCACTTAGTTCTTAACGCCCTATCTTCACCTTTTCTTTTACTCTTCTCTTAACTTTTACATCCATAATCAAAATTCTATGCTGAGTAGTTAAACTCTCTCCAAGTATAACTTTGCAATCCATGCAAAGTTTTCTATCTGATTTCTTTATAAGAAAGAAATCAATTTGATAATTCTTCCACTTTTGTACGTGATAAGATGTTCATCACGCTTTCTGAAACAAGTGTTAGCTAATATAAGATTGAACGCTAATGAAAAGTCTAGAATAGTTTTACCCTCTGCATTTGCTTTCTCTATGCCATGTCCTCCATGAACACCTTTATAACCTGAAGATATACTTCCCACATGACCATTTAAATCCTCTCCTAAAAGAATATTTTCTCCTAATGGTATTTCTTGAATTAAAAATTCTAAATCCTCCTAAAATTTTATCTTGTGATATTCTTCTAACCCTACTTACGGTGCATAAGCACTAATAACATTAAAAATTTTCTTATCCACTTCAAACTTCAATGCAATGATTTTATCTCCTAATCTTTTTACATCCACTACAATATTTTTCTAAAACTTATCTACAATTATACCTACCCCATTTCTAAATTTAGCCTTACTAGTATACCAAAGTTCAAAATCTGAAGTGTCTAATTCTTTCACTTTTTCTCCTACCCATTTAGTTTCTTGTAAACACATAAAATTAATCCTCCTCCTAATCATAGTATCAACTATTTTCATTGACTTACCCTTAAGTGAACCTATATTCCAAGTTCCAAAACGAATCCTACTTTCATGAACTAGCTTCTTTGCCCACATTTGTTCACGAAAATATGAGAACTCTTGCTTATTTTTCACTACACCTAGGCGTTGATGTAACGACTCTTGCTCATTTGTCACTGTACTCGAGCTATACAGCTCGTTACTTCCGGGCAACGACCTAGCATTACATTTAATATATCGATTGTCCATGTCATAAAGATTCGACAAAGTTTTATGTTGGCTGTTGACTACCTAACACAACCCTCCTCTTTTTTCCAGGCTTGGGACTAGCTATGAAAAAATGATTTACATCAAAGCTCGTCATAGGCAGAGTTATGCTACAAATATATGCTTAATATAAATAAATTTGTATGCTTATTTCACAATATGTTTTTTGTAGATTTTAAAAATTTTTAAAGATATAATTAGGAATTTCGAGTGATTTCGAATAGGTTGGAATCACTTCAAACTATTGACTCAAACCTAAAACAAGTGTTGATGTAAGTCCTTGTTTAAAATATAACTAGTTGCTAGAATTTTCAATTAATTGAAAGTAAAATCAGTTTGGAGAGCTGCAACCACCAAAGCTATAGCGTGCTGGAATCTGCAAAACCAGCACTGGCTATAACTATTCGTTGTGCATTGTTGCCGACTGCTAGTGCTGATGTGAACTCATTCACATTTGGTTCTTTACTTCTTTGACCCTGACAAAAGCAAAACCCAAATTCATATTACAAACTATGAAAGCATTATTGTATCTTATTTGATATGAAGTACCCATTTTACAAAATTTAAACCATATCAGATATATGATAGGCGACACTTTAAAATATATTTGATATGCGAAAATTGAAATAGAATTTTGGGACATAAAGGGAATACTCACCATTTTCAAAGTACTAAGGTAGGCCTTTGTGGCATTTTCTGCTGACCATGAAAATGCACGACGATTAAGCTTTGAACATTTCAGTATCAGCAAAAGTATCCGGTTTCTTTCCTTAAAAAAAAAGGTTTTTCTCATGAAGCACCATATAACATATAAGGTGACAACTATTAACTTTATATAGTATTCGATGTTAAGATTTTTATCTGACATCTGATTAAACCAAATATTAATCCAATTCAAAATATTATGTTGTTGAAAATGATAAACTCCTATTGACATAGGGTAAACAAATCATATAGCCCTCACAAATTGACATTGGATAAAGATATGGTCCATAATCTCAAGGCTGTTTTGGCAAAAGCGGTAGACAGATTCAACTTCCATGTGATGATTGATTAATGTCTGTTAAATGGGAAGAGAATCTGTTAAGACCTTCCATGTAAACATAAAAATTCTGAAAGGTAGTTTAAGTCTCCATAATTGGTTCTAGTATAGAAAGCCATTACTCATGGAGATGCAAGAGCCTTTTGCCAAAATTTTTTAGCCAATAGCAAAAATTCCACTTTTATTACCTGACGAATATAGCTTGTCTCTATGTCCTGATATGGAGAAGCAACATTTACAAATTTGATTAACTACATTCCAAAGGTAATGCAGATTGAGAGTTTGAACATTCCAAGTAGCCTTGTCCTGTAGAATAAGGTCCTACACTTTAACGTGTGTATTGGCATCTCGCTGTACTTGCAACCAAAGGTGGTTAGTAACATTAATGGATTTACCATCATCAATCTGCCACTGTAATCTTGAATAGATTAAACTACTCTTCTATTGGCTTGCAGAGCATTGGATTGAAAAAGAAAAATTGGGATAATTGCGACAGAGTTAAGAGCATATAAATATATATAAAAAGAAAAGTTGGAGGAAGATTCTGTATTTTATTCAAATATTGGTCAGCTATTTGTACGGATAGAGTAACAACTTCCTTCTTATTTTAAAACCCATTTTGCTGACTGTTACAACTTATTTAAATTTTTCTAATAGGTAACGGATAATGTTAACTAATTCAAGATTTGCTGCTAGTCTTTATGCAATAAATCTAGAACTAAAATGCCAACTCTTCGATAGTACTCCTTGACATTTTTTGTGACAAACCCCAATTTTTGTTTGAGAGTTTCAAACCTTTCTTTAGCTAATGATTTTATGGGCAAATATGCAAGTTGATCTTCAAATGTACAATAAACTAGGACCACTTGATTGGATTGTTGAACTTTTCGAATAAAATGAAACTTAGTTTTGATGTGTTCTGTCTTGCTATGAAACACCAATTTCTTTGAAATCAATACTATAATAAAATTATATTTTAAAAAATTTCCAAATATACACTTCAGTAAAAAAATTGGTTTAATTTTAAATTTAAAATTGGACTAAAGTTGGACCATAAAATTTCAAAATATACGCTTTAATTCAATTTTAATTTTTTTATTTTGATTAAAATGTTCTCCATAAAAAGAATATGTAAAAAGGGTGTTTTAATTTAAAAATAAAATTAAATTAAAGTTAAATATAACTTTTGGTTTAAAGGAGCATTTTAAAAATAAAAAGGTATGTATAATTTTAATAAAATTCAAAAAAAAATTATGTAATTTGCTCAAATAATAAATGGTGGCATAGTAGAATGATTTTTAATTATTATTATTTCTTAAAAAAAACTTTCATGAATTCTTCAGATCATGCCAATCCTGGTCAATTAGTGAACTTATTTGGTAGGTAGGGGGGCCAAACAAAGAAACAATTATTATGGACTGCTGGATTGTATTAAAGTATCAAACCCTGTTACAAGGCAATTTCTCGCTAAATCAATGAGTAAAATTTTATTTTAATCCCTTATAGATGGGAAGGTTTTTATTTTAATCCCTTATAAAATCATTTTATTAATTTGGTCTCTCACAAATAAGATATTTTTTAATTTGATTCATCAAAAAATTATTTTTTTTTAATTTAGTCATTTACATATGAGTATTTCTCAATTTAATCTCTAATAAATAAAAATGATATTAATAATATTTTTTTAATTAATTTATTATTCATTTATTTGTAAGGGACATTATTAATAACGAAATATTTGTAAAGGATTAAACTAAGAAATATGTCATCTGTGACATACCAAAATGGAGTTCTAGTCCTAAATTGATTTTTGAAGAGGATAGTTTATGTGATACCCTGTTTTTGAAGAGGCTGACCATAGTGGGATTATGTTGCATTCAGAAAATTCCTGCTCATAGACCTAGGATGACTAAGAGTTATTGAAATGTTAGAAGGTAGTATGGAATCCTTACAAATGTCACCAAAGCCTGTTATGTCTTCTCCTCCAAGATCAGCGCCAGATTTTCCCCGTACCTTAAGCTTCTTGCTGAGCATAACTTTTGATGTGAAAAATGTAACTCATGAAAGCAAGTAAGGACATCTTGACACCAGCATTACAGTGATGATTAGAAGTCACAAGTTTTAGTGAGTGTTCCTTTGATTAATTTCAAGGATATTGGAAAAAGAAAATGTGACTCTTGCATTGATACATAATACAAAGTACGAATTATTAGTCTCTCATTGGATACTGAATTGTAGAGTGCTTTTCTATTATCACACACTATCCTTTGCATTTTGAGAAATTTTTATTTATCTTTAGTGTATCATATTATTTATACACTAACTAATAAAATAGAGTCAAATTATATAATAAACTTTACACAATAATAATGTTGAATAATAAAAAGTGAACTCTATACAGTACTCTATTTATGTGACATTAAATAATTGAATGTGAAGCCTAGTTATATATTTTAGCATTATTTTATTAATAAGTGAATCTCATTTTATTTGATTTAAATTTTTTTATTAGAAATAGTATAAGTGATGTGACATTTTAACACTACATAAAAAATTTTCTCTTGCATTTACCATACAAAGCACTTAAATATACAAGGTGCTTAAATAGCCTGTAGTGAAGTTTTTTACCCCACACTATGCAAGTTGGCCTTTTTAGGCATTTTTTTATACAATTAAAATGTTTAAAGTGTAATTTTTTTAATAGTTAAAATTTTTATCTTTCCAACTACAATATCTAAATGTCTTATATTATGTTTTACACTTAAAAAAAATCCTAAACAAGTCATCTACAATAAATTGTTTTGCCGTATACCATTTGGTTTATGTATAAAAGCCCATTTATTATCTAATTTTAACATGGAAATAGGAAACCGAGTGGTGCTTGCATCCCGTACACTTGAGCATGATCTCATGTGTTTTCTAAGGTAGATTTTCACAGGTTTGTTATGTGATCATTGATCTTGTTGCAGGCTCCAAATCCAATCCATTACTCTACCTCTCAGACTCTGTTATACTCTTGCTATTCTCCTTCACATACCCATCAATTTTTTTTCCCTGATTTCTTACCTTGGTTTGGGAATCAAAGGCGTGGCTTTAAATGGGGTTTGGACTAACTTCAACCTTGTATGCAGTTTTCTTAGGCACCCATAAGAAAACTTCGAGTGGTTCCTCTTGATAGTGGAAGTCGCTAATCAAGTTGGCAATTCCAAGTTGTATCTGTGTTTTCCTTGAATGGTGGTGGTGCAAGATCATGATTTTGCTCTGTGGGGTGCTAGTCCTAAAGCCACCATGGCTTCCATGAGAATTTTGGTCCAATCCACTTCTTTTCTCTACTTTTTCCCATCTTCCATAAGCTTCAGTGTATATACATTTTTTTTATTATGCATGAATTGCTCGTCTGTTAGTTTGTGGCCTGAGTTTGTTGGCTTTAGGATATTGATTTTGTTGGAGATTGATTTTTCATTGACTTCATTTTCAATTTTTCAATTTACAATTTATATGTATTAATTTACACCTTCATCTTAGCTTCATGTTTGTCAAAAAGAAAAAAACTACCCACATGTTAGCCTCATTTTCAATCTGTCCATGGTATCTGAACAAACCTATAGCATATACAAGGCCCCTAGTCTTATATAAAACATTTGTGGCATTTAAAAATTCATGGTAGCATATAAAAAACTTACATCAAACCCACAAGCTGCATCATATATGAAAGAATGAGATGGTTATTTGACAAAGTTATATATTTAATTGTCACTTTAATAAATGATGAAAATAATTTCAAGAATTATTAACATTATTTGATTAAATAATTTCAAGAAGTGGCAAACAAAATAACCTTATCTATAAACAAACTAGTACGTAAGCTGCAAATGAACTAAGAGCAATGACCCATAAGCTTCAAACCCACAAGATGCAAATGACCCAAGAGTTACGAAAAAAATGGCTTCTGTCAGGTGGTAATTTCAACCTAATGCATAGATGAGTTTGCTGGTTTTGTAAGGTGCTTACCTTGCTTCTAATGTGCACATGGAGTTTGCTAGAAAAAACCAAGCTTTTCCACCTTAATAAAATAGGAAACTTGGTGGAGAAGATAATGGATTATAAAGCAAGAGGGCTTATGTAATGGCATCAAAACAATGCTATCAATATAATTTATCAAAAATATAACAATGGATTTTAGGTCATAATTGAGTAATTGAAGCATACTTGAATCAACAGGAGCCATTGACGAGTAGTAAAAGGCAAAGAATTACAACTGACTTGGCCTTTTGTTTTATAGAGAGAAAGCTATTGAGAAATTCTTGATGATGGAGTTAATTGAGCACAGTCTGAAAAAAAAAATTTATCTTAAAAGGATTGTGTGTTTAAAACTGACTACGTCGAAAAAATAACCATAAAAAATTAATAATGATTTTTTTAACTCTTTCTTTCCATAAGATCAGCCTTATGATAGGGAACTACTGGCCACAAAAGGACTGTCCATTGGGACCTCTACCTAATGAGCTAACATGCAACCCTACCTATCATGGGTTGCACACCACTAACATAGGCCCAATCTATTTTAGACTTAATATTTAATTCAAAACACCAAATACTTAATTTATAATTACTCCTTTTAACTAATTAATTAATGTCAATCCATATAATTATTTAACATTATTCTAATAATCTCCCACTTGGATGACTTTAATTAACTAATTAAAAAATGACATAATATCAAAACATACGAATCAAGTAGTTGGCATATATATATATTAAGCCTCAACAAAATTTAGAAAATGAAACTTTATCAAATCACTGAATCTGTTGGGAAAGCAAGTGACAATAAACATAAGGTTTCATAATCTGAATAGAACAGAATGCATAATTGGTCTTTTCAATCACAGCTCAGTAAAGAAACAACACAGAATCACTGAGTCCGTTAGGGAAACAAGTGATATTAAGCACATTCACATAGAATCATTGAATCTGTTTAGGAAACAAATGATATAAAGTGTGTTAACAATGTTTCAATGTCTAAACTGAACAAAAAATTATATAAATGAAAACCAAAATATCTTAAACTCCCACTAAACTAAGGCTTTATCAAAATCAACAAGACCCATACGAGTTACATGATTCTTAAATACTCCAATGGCCAAGCCTTTAGTCATAGGATTGGCAAGCATGTGCCCACTGGAGATGTGAACCATGCGTGTCTATGATTCTGCAATTTTCTCTTTGACAAACAGAAGCTTCATGCCAACATGTTTAGTATGACTAGAATTCTTTAATTTTGAGAGAATTGTATAGCAGATGAATTATCACAGAACATGGTAAGAGAACGTGATATAGAGTCAATCAAATGTATACCAGAAATCAACTTTCTCAACCATACAACTTGACAGGTGGCTTCAAAACATGCAATATATTCTACCTCCATAGTTGAAGTAGCTGTAAGTGTTTGCTTGACACTTTTCCATGAAACAGCTCCTCCATATAACATAAAGATATACTCAAAGGTTGATCTCCTGTCATCTATACAAGAAGCATAATCTGAATCTAAATAGTCAATAACCTCTAGTGAATTAGATTTTTTGTAGGTTAACATATGATTATCAGTACCCTGAAGATATCTTATAACGTTCTTAGCAGCTTTTCAATGATCCTTACTAGAATCACTCAAATATCTACCAAGTATACTAATAGCAAAAGTTATATAAGGATGAGTACATACTTGTGCATACATGAGACTGCCAATAACGAAAGCGTAAGGAATCTTATCCATTTCAACTCTTTCAGCAGCATTTTGAGGGCATTGTGATCGTGGCATTATTTCATATTTCTGAATAGGAGTTGGACTAGAAGCACAATTGTCCATTCTAAATTTCTTCAGCATTCTATCAACATAAGCTGCTTGAGATAAACCCAAAATGCCAAGGGATCTATTTTGATGGATCTGAATTCCTAAAGAAAATGAAGCCTCACCAAGGTCCTTCATGTCAAAATAGCATGATAACATGTGTTTTGTATCATTCAAAAAACACACTAAATTACCAGCCAGTAGGATGTCATCCACATAGAGCACCAAGATCACAAAATTATTGTCATTGAATTTCTGATAAATGCAATGGTCAGAAACATTCTCAGTAAATCCCTCCAAAGTTATAACCTCATCAAATTTCAAATACCACTGTCTGGAAACTTGTTTTAATCCATAAATAGATCTTTGCAACCTACACACCAAGTGCTCCTTACCAAGTTCAATAAATCCATAAGGTTGAGTCATGTAAACTTTTTCATATAAGTCTCCATATAAAAAGGCAGTTTTGACATCTATCTGGTAAAGCTCAAGATCAAACTGTGCTACTAGTGCCATAACTACTCCAAATGTGTCTTTGGTAGACACAGGAGAGAAAGTTTCTATGTAATCAATGCCTTCTTTTTTATTATATCCCTTAGCTACTCGTCTGGCCTTATACCTTTCAATTTCATCATTAGCCTGTCTTTTAGTCTTAAAGACCCATTTACATCCAACAGGCCTATATCCAATAGGTAACTCACTTAGTTCCCATACATGATTGTGATGTATGGAGGCAATTTCATCTTTTATCACCTTTAACCAGTCAGACGACTAAGGACTAGACATTGCTTGTTGGAAGGATATAGAATCCATGTCATTCAGACCATCAAATTCATACTCTTGTAAATAAGCTATATAGTCATCTGGTATTACAGGCCTACGAGCTCTTTGAGAATGTCTTAATCCACCATCTTGTTCACCAGTTTCATTCATAGGTGGTACTGTACTTGTCTCAATAGGAATCTCAATATCAATTTTATAAGTCGTGGGTGATGATGAAATGGGTATAGGCAAAGTAATGTTTTCATCATGTAACTCAATCACCCTGGGTATTGAGCTCCCACTATCCTGGTCATTTTCAAAATAGAATGCTTGCTTTGAGTCAATGACCCAGGTAGTGTGAAAGGGGCAATAAAATCTATAACCTTTTGATTATGCATAATATTTAATGAAAAAACCACTAACCGTTCTGGGACCTAGCTTTTTCAACTGAGGATCATATGATCTCACCTCTGCTTTACATCCCCAAACTCAAAAATGCCTAACACTAGGTTTCTTTTTAAAGTAGAGTTCATATAGCGCTTTTGGCATGGATATACTAGATACCAAATTTAAAATGTATATTGTAGTTTTTAAAGCATCTCTTCATAAAAATTTTGGTAAGGTAGAGTGGCTCATCATGCTTTTAATCATATCCATGAAAGTATGATTGTGCCTTTTTATAACTCCATTTTACTGAGGAGTACCAGGCATTATATACTAAGCTTTAATCCCATGCTCTTGTAGGAATAGAGCAAATGGGCTTGGGTTTCTACCAATCTCAGTGTATCTCCTATAATACTCTCCATCCCTGTCAGATCTGACACATCTGATAACTCTACTAGACTTTAATTCAATTGTCGCCTACTAGTGCCATAACTACTCTGAATGCGTCTTTGGTAGACACAGGAGAGAAAGTTTCTATGTAATCAATGCCTTCTTTTTTATTATATCCCTTAGCTACTAGTCTGGCCTTGTACCTTTCAATTTCATCATTAGCCTATCTTTTGGTCTTAAAGACCCATTTATAGCCAATAGGCCTGTATCCAACTGGTAACTCACTTAGTTCCCATACATGATTGTGATGCATGGAGGCAATTTCATCTTTCATCACCTTTAACCAGTCAGATGACTGAGGAATAGACATTGCTTGTTGGAAGGATATAGAATCCATGTCATTCAGACCATTAGATTCATACTCCTCTAAATAAACTATATAGTCATCTGGTATTGTAGGCCTACGAGCTCTCTGAAAACGTCTTAATCCACTATCTTGTTCACCAGTTTCATTCATAAGTGGTTCTGTACCTGCCTCAGTAGGAATCTCAATATCAATTTTATCAGTCATGGGTGATGATGAAATGGGTATAGGCAAAGTAATGCTTTCATCACGTAACTCAATCACCCTGGGCATCGAGCTCCCACTATCCTGGTCATTTTCAAAATAGAATGCTCGCTCTGACTCGATGACCCTGGTAGTGTGAAAGGGGCAATGAAATCTACAACCTCTTGATTCTGCATAATATCTAATGAAAAAACCACTAACCATTCTAGGACTTAGCTTTTTCAACTGAGGATCATATGATCTCACCTCTGCTTTACATCCCCAAACTCGAAAATGCCTAATATTAGGTTTCTTTCCAAAGTAGAGTTTATATGGCGTTTTAGGCATGGATTTATTAGATACCAAATTTAAAATGTATGTTGTAGTTTTCAGATCATCTCCTCATAAAAATTCTGGTAAGGTAGAGTGGCTCATCATACTTTTAACCATATCCATGAGAGTACGATTGTGCCTTTTTGTAACTCCATTTTGCTGAGGAGTACCAGGCATTGTATACTAAGTTTTAATCCTACGCTCTTGTAGGAATAAAGCAAATGGGCCTAAGTTTCTGCCAATTTCAATGTATCTCCCATAATACTCTCCATCCCTGTTAGATCTAACACATCTGATAACTTTACTAAACTTCAATTCAATTATCGCCTTAAATTTCTTAAAGGCATATAGTGCTTTTGATTTTTTGTGCATCAAATTGATCCATCCATATCTGAAGTGATCATCTATAAAGGTGATATAGTATTTAAATCCACCCAAAGCAGCTAGTGTGATGGGTCCATATATATCAGTATGAATCAAATCTAGAATATTATTTGATCTATTTGCCCTTTTGTTTCTAGCTCTAGCAAGAAGTTTTCCCTTTATACAATCAACACAGATTTCAAAATCTAAAAAATCTAGATCCTGTAAGACACCTTCCTTCACCATTCTTTGCGATCTATCTTTGAAAATATGCCCCCAACGTCAATGCCAACATAGATGAATTTTCTATTGAATTTTCACTACGTCTATCTCGTTTATGCCCAATTATTGTGTAAGCAAAAGCAACAGAGGATTCAACTGAACAATTATCATGATTCAAACGATATAAACCATTATATAAAAAAGTGATATCAACTACAATTGAATCAAAATAAATGTCAATCCTTCTTTTTCCTTGCCAAAAGGAATATCCATATCCATCCAAAACAGAACTAGAAATCAAGTTCCTTTTTGCAGAAGATACATAAACAACATTATTTAAATTCAGAATGTGTCCAGAAGGTAGACATAAATCAACAGTTTCTATATATTCTACTGTAGCTCTAGTGCCTTCAAATCCCAAGATGCTCTTTTCTCACTCACTTGAGGTCCTCTTATTTTTGAGCCCCTACAAAGAATTCACAACATGAACCATTGCACCAGAATCCAACCACTAGAAATCAGAAAGTACCTCAAAGCTATTGGATTCTAAACAAACTAGAGCTATAAGGGCAAATTCAGAAGATATACCTTCTCTTTCATTCTTGTTCTTCAATTTGAAACACTTAAATATCCTATGGCTTGGCTTCTTACAATAGTGACAATTGCCCTTGAAGAACTTCTTCTGTGAACCCTTCTTCTTACCACTCTTTTTGAACCCAGACTTTGCAGGTTTCTGAGTTTCTGGCTTCTTTCCTTTCTTGTCATGACCACCTAATCTATGCTTGAACCATGAGAGAGGTAATTAGCAGATGGAGTGTGAGAATAGTTTTTCTTAATTGCTTCTTCTTCTTGAGTGACAATAGTTATCATTTGATCCACCATCCATTCAGTCTCCTGTGAGTTATAAGCAGCTTGTAGAAACGCATATTCTGTTGGCAAGGATTGAAGAACGCAGTAGATCAAGGTACTCTCACCTAGATCAACTCCATAAGACTTCAACTTGTTATAATAGTTCACCAATTTCATAATGTGTTCTCTAACACTTGATATTCCATCATAGTGAGTGTTATCAAGTAGTGATAAGTAATAAGCTTTTTGAGTCTTATCTAGCTTTTTAAATTTGTCCCCCATAGCCTTCATATACTCAGTAGCTGTATCTTTGTCAAGAATGCTCTCTTTGATAGATTTTTGAATTGTGTACTTGATTATAGCTAAACATATCAGGTTTGACTCATTCCATTGCTTATGGTACTTCTTAGCAGCAACATTAGACTCAGAAGTAAGATCAGCCAACTTAAGCTCTTTAAGAGCTACATCCTTTTTAGAAAATCGTGAGGTATATGTCTAAGGACTCCTTCCAATCTTCAAAATTTATACCATTAAAAGTCCTCACAGCGGATAGTTGCTGAAAAACAGAAACTGAAAAAAATAAAATTGGGAAATAGTAATTATATGTGCACAATATAATTATAAACAGAATTCCTAATCAAAATCAGTTATGCAACTATCTTCACATAATGGTGCCAAGGTTAATTACATATACCACACCAATTTCAATTACAATAGAGTCCTTACAAAATGCATTTAGTGTAACTATACCATTAGGGTACAAGAAACAATGAAAAAACATTAGAAAAATATGCTGCTTACCTACCTAGAGTACAAATCCTAAAATTACATTAATAATATCACACTGTTAGAGTATGTTTAACATCAATATAATATATTTCTGAATGTTTAAAAGGTCCATCAATAATAATATATATATGTATATTTTTAATGTGAAAAATAAGGACTTTTGTGATTTTTCTAATTTATTTTTATTGGCTCTATTCACAATCAAAGAGAGTGACTTATCACCAAAATAATTCTTGTTATAAGAAACTTGCACAAAAATCTTCAGGCCAAAATTCACAAGATTCATCAAAATTTTTCACTATCTAATTTTTCCATAATTTAAAATAAATACTTAAACACTTCCAAAAATTATGAAAAAATGAGAAATAAACATAAAAAATAATTCTAAGGAGAATGGAAGAAACATTGGGCCAGAAGGCCCAACGTGTGCCACTGATGTGTCCCACGCACATGGGGCACGCGAGTGGGCCTCGTTGGAGAGGTCATCTTCAACCTCTCCAATGAAGCCTTTGATAATGGTGGACGTTCACGCCATGGTTGTAGCAATTGAGCTCCAGAAACCTAGTTTTGATGCGATTTTAAACTGAATCAACATTACATGACATCCCATGAATAAGATTCAATCATCAATTCGGGTATTTGGGGCTAGAAACCATGAAACACGAGTTTAAAATTTTAATTATTCCCTTTTTCAGAAACGTCAACATAGACACATGATTCGCACAATTAAATTGCTTAAATCATTCAATGGGTAACCAGAAGCATGAATTCAAGCATCAATTAAAACGATAAACACAATAACATTGAGACCGAATTTCGAATTTTATCGCTAGAAGAAGGTTTTCGATCTAATGCTTTCGGACATGTTTAAAGCAATTAGTCTTTATAATAGTAATACATACATCAACTACAGCGATAAGCACATATCAATTGGAAGAAATCAGGTCCAAAGAACACAAATCAAAGAACGCAACATTGACGAAGAAATAAGTTTTCAATCTCAAAATTCAGGGACTTAAATCACTAATTGATGTAAATTATCTATATAATATGCATCTTGGAACATTCATTTAACATAAATCTGGATCAATTTCACTCAATTGTAACAAATTGGAAAAACCCAATTGTTAGGATTTATGAACCAAAATTTGGGGTTTTTTATATAATTTCAAAAAATTTAAACAATCAGAATACCATGTTAACAGCAATGCTCTGATACGATATGCTATCAATATAATTTATCAAAAATATAACAATGGATTTCATATCATAATTAAGTAATTGAAGCGTACCTGAATCAACAGAAACCATTGACGAGTAGTAAAAGGCAGAGAATTACAACTGACTTGGCTCCTCTGTTTACACAGAGAGAACTATTGAGAAATTTTTGAAGATGGAGTTAATTGAGCGTAGTTTGAAAAAAAAAATCTTATCTTAAAAGGATCGTGTGTTTAAAACTAACTATGTCAAAAAAATAACCATAAAAAATTAATAATAATATTTTAACTCTCTTTTTCCATAAGAACATCCTTGTGATGGGGAACTGCTAGCCATAAAAGGGCTGTCAGTTGGGACCTCTGCCCAATGGGCTAGCATACAACCCTACCTATCATGGGCTACACATTACTAACATAAGCCCAATCTGTTCCAGACTTAATATTTAATACAAAATGCAAAATATTTAATTTATAATTACTCTTTTTAACTAATTAATTAATGTCAATCCATATAATTATTTAAAATTATTCTAACAAACAAAACATTTGGGAGGCTTCAAATGGACGAACTAGATCTCTTGCATAAGATAGCTAGAACGCATTTTCATGAGTGAGCTGGCATGATACATTTTGATCTGTTGGATGCATTGAACGGTGAACATTTAAGCACTAAAATGGTGCGTTTC
>JAIUCV010001371.1:0-106810 GCA_026724425.1 Erythrophleum ivorense | reverse complement strand
CTCTTATCGGGCCTTTAGAATCAACTATTAGGCCTTACAGCAGTCTAAAAATCAGTGTTTGAGCCCAATTAAAGTTTTACTGTACAATACATACCTTTAGAATTTCTAAAATTTATGAACATTATTTCCTCTACTTTCTGGCCATATTAAGCTTCAAACATGGGTCAGGGGCCCTTAACCTCAATCCTCATAAATTTCAGTGTCAATCGAACACCCGGGTCTATAGGTGTAATTTTCACTGTTCTGTATTATGATTGTGCTATAAACTTGTTATTTATTACAATTTTGTCCCTGAAACTCCTTCAGGGTTTCTTAGCCTTTTAGCTATTTTTATTTCTATAGTTGTTACAACTTCTTTTTTCCATTTTGCTCATGACTACTGATCGGGATAACCAGATCCCGGACCGGATCCCGCCCGGCCATCTGGACAACTTGGCATCATTGGACCCGTCTCATCAACTAAGTTTAACCGTAGGTCACGAATTTCTGAGATTCTTGCCCGATTTTTTTATATTCATGCTTAAAGCCACGAATAGAGGGTGAAACTAGGGTTCCTTGAACTTTAGGGCAATTTATACATTTTGCCTGACATATAACTTTTCTTTGCATTTTAGTCCCTGGCTCCTTCATACTTGACTTTGGAGGCTTTTTAGGACCTTTTTCTTATCTCTTTTTTTTTCATCTATTTTAGCCCCAATTTTAGGGCACCTCTGGCCTTGACTCATCATTATTTACAATCTAGAATATTACTCTAATTTTATTAGACCTCAATTTATTCTATTTGGAGGACTTCCTTTCATATTCGGTGAATTTCGTACGTTGACGGAGAAATCATATGTTACGTTTCTCGCATTTCCTTACGTTTTCTTTGATTTTCAAAAAATCGGATGTTACAGAAAGGGAGTAAACATGATAAGAGAACATCAAAGAAAGACTTGGAGAAATTTTAGAAGCCTTGGGTTGTGTGATGAATGTGTATGCTCCATAATAAGGCTTAAAGAAGCAACTTAGGTCTAGGCTCTTAGGATTGAAATTGTGATGACTTCAAAAGACTTAAATGGGGTCAAGAGACCTAGATGGAAGAAGAAAATGGAGCCAAGACCTTGAATTCTAGCACTTGCTTTATTAGGTCTTATATAACACCATTATGCAACCATAGAATAAAGTGAGCTTCCATAGTGAGTGGGTAATGCTAAAGCTTACTTTCATGATGTAATTGTGTCCTATTTAATGTGTTTAGGACAAGAGAACCAAGATCCATCTCATTGTAAGTATGAGGCCAAAAAAGGGGAGGTGTAACATCTGGTTCCCTGAAAACCAAAGGAAACGTGAGAAACGTAATGTACAGTTTCTCCGTTAACGAACAAAACTTACCGGATACAAAAGGAAATCCCCCAAGATGATAGAGTTAAGGTCTCAAAAAATTTGGGAAGCATTCTAGACTCCTAAATATGAGAATCCGAGGCTCAGATGGAAAGAAAATGGAGCTAGAATGAAGCAACAATTTCTCACGAAAAGCCTACGAAACATAATGGCATTTTCTTAATTTCGAGCAATTTTTGGAATTCACACAAGAGGGCTTTTTAAATGAAAGTTTTGAGTTCTCCAGGATTCTCAGAGGCCCTAAAAACCATGGGAAGCCCTGGGACAGTTAAATCTCCTCCGATGGACGTTTTCCAACGTCGGTGTGCCCGAACTTTGACGAATCTGTTCGGGAGGGTTTTAGCTCCAATTTGAGTGATTCCAAAGGCATTTTACTAAACTAGGAACCTAAATTTTATAATGGAAGAGACAATTCTCAAAAGGGAGCTAAAACGAAGGAGAAACAAAAATGCCAAGAACAAAGGGTAAAATGGGAAATTTTGAAAAGTGTAACTTCCTCCCACCTATATATATGATGAGCCCTTCTTCTCCCCTCATTATGCACAACCAAGTTTTTCCCAAAACCAGAGGAAAACCCTAGGGAGAGTGGCGCATAAGAGGAAGGCAAAGAGGAGGAGACTTAAGGTATGGAAATTAGTAGTTTTTCATGCTCTTTCTCTTCTAAATCTCTTCTCCTCCATTCTCCTTTGTTTCCTATGATTATCATGAAGTCTATAAATCTGTTTTAAGGGAGAAATTGAGGGAAAAATTCGGATTTCAAGAGAGGAGCTCAAAGAACACAAGATTCAAGTGAGAAAAAGCAAGAAACAAGGTAATTTCTCTTCCTATGGTTGTCATTTTTAGTGCTTTTCTCCACCATTTCGCCCCACTTGAGAAAACCCTAGGAGGAGATGATTTTTAGGCAGAACCAAGCATGAATCTAAGGAAAAAGGGTGTGGAGATTAAGAATATGCAAAGGAAATTATCAAAAAACCATTAGATTTCAAGATGCAAGTTCTAAGGTTTCAATTGCACCTTGTAAAATCTGATTTTGTATGATGATTCCTAGGCTTAAGTAAGAGTTTAAATGAGTTCCCAAGATCCCTAAGAGGCTCCCCATATGCTTCTTCCCTTGACAAAACAAAGAAAGCTCCATGGAACCCAATATGCTTCATAGCCTCGGCCTAGATGGGTTCTCCTAGCTAGGGAGAGTTTTAAATTTTCCTAAGGGCATTCTTGAGCCATATTTGATGAATGAAAATGAGGGGAGGCCTTGGAAAAAATTTAGAACTCATAGAAAGTGATTTGGTGCCTTAGGTTCCATATGACCTAAAGAAGCAACATGATGTTAGGCTCTTTGTTTTAATTATGTGATGACTTCAAGAGGCTTAAAAGGAGTCAAGAATCATATTTGAGAGGAAAAAATGGAGCCTAGAAATTGTTTGAGGAGTGTTATTTCATTAGGTGCATTTATGGACCATAATGGAGCCTATAAAGCAATCTAGTATCTAAGCAAGTTGTATGACCTTAGAGTTTGTTTCATGAACCTAATTGGCTCCCATAAATTGTATCTAGGCCAAGAGAAACCATCTCCACCAAATTGTGGATGTGTGGCCGAAAGTGGAGGCTTGAAAGCTAAGGAAAAAGTGTGTGCTTGTATACAAGGTAGCTCTCTCCACCTTCTCTCATGCATGAATGTGTGTCTAGCTTATTTTGGAATGTGTGTATGTGTATTTTCAAGCTTTGAAAAGTATGCTAGCATGCCTTTACATGTCATGATCCTTGATGCCATGTTATGTCTTAATGAATCCATGATGTTTGTATGAGTTTGCTTGAGTGTGGAGAGGCCAAGAACTCTTCCCTTGGGTGAGGATGAGCCAAGAACCCTCGAACTTGGTTGAGACAAAGCAAAGAGTCTCCCAAAAGCAAAGTAGGCTCCCAAGAGTATGGTTGAGTCCAAAATGCTCATGAATGGGTGAGGCAGGTCCAAAATCCATGAGGAGAAGTGTAAAGCCATTCCAAACACTTGGTGAGCTCTTGAATGATTTGTATGAGTTGTTCATATGCCAAGCTTACTTTAAAATGTCCATGGCTTTTATTTCCTCCATGCGTGTATTTGTAAAGCTTGCTTTGCACATATTATGTGTGATTGAATGGGAGATGAGCTATTAGGATTCTTTAAATCTCATCCCCTCCTCTCCAATGATCTAACATGCTAGGTGGACCAAGTAATTATGGGTGAAGGGAGCCAACAACCATGAAGAGCAAGGATTGACAAGCCTATGTGTTATTTTAGCCATTTTGGAACCATAATGATAGTTCATAATGTATATGATGTTATATATGTACCATGAACCATAAGACATGTGTAAATATACTATTATGTGATGTTTAGATGTATGAAAATGATATATGACCTATAGCACTTATTTTGAGTATGGAAGGCCAAGGTGTGCAATATGGGATTTTGGTGAATGTATGCATAAGTGTGGGTTGAATGGCCAAAATGAGATGCATGAGATTTGGGGCCATTTGGGCAGCTTACTTAAGTCTCAAATGTACTTTTGGACTTGCCCAAAAGGTGCCACAACTAAGGGAAGGCCATTTGGCAATTTTGGTACCTCATATGGAGCCAAAATTGACCAATATGGAACCCTATGTCATTTTTTGGCCAAATGAGTTAGTCTTGGTCTAAAATCTGGCATGCAATTAGGTCTCATTGAGAGCTTTCTGGGAAGATAAAGATCAAAATTTTTTGAGGTCTACAGAATATTTGATGATTTTTCGAAGTTGGCAAAATTTATGTTTCTGGTTTGCTGCACTATTCATTTGGTCCGAAATTATTTTCTATCACTCGAAATTCAAATGATGTCCAATTGCTACGAAATTTTGTACAGAGAAACTAGATAATCACAGTGACTCATGACAACTGGAAGCACCTCATTTGGAGGTCTAGAGAGGGAGATATGAATTTTTGAAGTTTCTATCCAGTATCAGTAACCTTGCCCGACCAGAAGTATTGTTCTATTGAATTCCAAAGTCTGGGCTTGATGAACTGATCTAGAGATATTTTTTCTCTCTATTTGACATCCATAGCTTTTCATATTGGTATCATTTTCATGGATTGGATTTTTTTGGAATTAATTGGACATTTTTGAATTTATATCAGTAAACTGTGACAGCATCAGGACCCAGTCCAACCTCCAGACTATTTTGCATGTCAAACTCTCTGTGTGTGGGGTTTTATGACTTTTACATATTTTTATCATGAATTAGACGTCCCAAGCTTCCAGAATGACCAAGATTGCATATTTTTGATTTTTCTAGATTTAGTTATGATTTTCCAAAGTTTGTGACAGAAAAGAAGAAATTCGGGCTGAAAATGCAAACACGGTTTCATATGCTCCTTTGCTTTCCACGAGTTGTAGGCCAAATTTGATGATGTAAATGAGTTATATTCATGTGTTTAAGTATGAGAAAGTGATAGATGCTTTCATATGGCCTACGGGACTCCGAAAGAAAATTTTACCTGTAGAGAAATGCATTTTTATTCATAACTCTCTATGCCATTATACTGTTTCCATAGAACAAACATAAGATGAGGCATGAGAATTGTATGAATTGAGTCCTAGAAGTATGGTGTTACAGGAGGAATATCTAAGGAAAAAGTGTTGAACTCTTGCTTCAAAGGTAGCTCTCTCTTCTTTCTCCCATGCATGAATGGGTGTTTATCTTGTCTTGAATGTGTGTGTGCATGTTTTAAGCAATGAAAGATATTTTAATATGTATCTATATGCCATGGTACCATGCTACTTGGTTATGCACTTGAATGATTCTTTATGAACATGTTTTAGTTTGCTTAAGTGTGGTGAAGCCAAAAGTCCTATAGCTAGGGTGAGAATGAGCCAAAAGTGCCCAAGAATGGGTGAAACAAAGCCAAAAGTCTCTAAAAAGTGAGGCGTAGTCCAAAGTCCCTTAAAAAAATGGGTGAGGCAAGTCTAAAATCCCTCAAGAGAAGTGGGTGAGGCTAAACCATCTTCTTGGCAAACCTATGTATGCTTTATATGACTTCTTGAGTGCAAGAAATATTCCATGTATGATTATGCACTCTATGATATTGACGGGTGTGTTGTGTAACCCTCAAAATAAAATTAGGTTGGACTAAATATGTAGCTAGTGACACAACCTAGGTCATCTCCCTCGAAAATAGAATTTAATTTTTAATTGAGCTTTCTAAGTGTTAAAAGACTTTAGAACTACCTAATTCATGGGGGTTCTTGATCTAATTGAACTATCTAAAATAAAATTGAATTAAAATGACTAGCTACCTAATTGGATGAATTAATGGGTGAATGGTGGACTTGTGACTAGCTTTGGATTCGTCCCTTGGTATCTACTATCCTTATCCTAATCTAATTGTAATTGATTCTGGTCTAAGAGTCCTTAATTGTGTTCATTACAAGTTATCTTGGGTCACCACTTAAGAATCAAGAGATTAACAAAGTAATGTTGCGTTGAAACCTCAATCCCACATTAAATCGTCAATTCTTGTCTTTAAGATCAATGAAAACTCAATTTGATTGATTAATCGATTAATTAGCCTCTGAAGCCATATTTGGACACAAAAATGCTTAAGATAAGGAGAATAAAATATATTTGGACATATTTGGACACTAAAATAAAATCCTTGAGTGCATAAATGGCTATTAAAATAAAATCTTATATAATTGAACCCCTAAAGCTATATTTGGACACTAAAATGCTTGAGATAAGGAGAATAAAATATATATAAATCATGCTTATCAGATATCCATACATGCATTTCTAGACTTGGATTTGCATTCTTTATGTAAGGTTGAAATAGAGAAGAGCTGTTAGGATTCCTAGAAACTCAGTCCTTCCTCCCCATTTGCCTAACATGTCTAGGTGGACCAAGTGAGCCAAGGAATGGGAGCCACTAAGCATAAAGGAAAGAGATTGACATAGAATTGTGTAAATTATCCATTTTGTAGCCATATGAATGGCATATGATGTAATCCAATGTTGTATATGATGAATGAGCTCATGAATACTTGTAAATGCATGTATATATTATATATGTATGAGAACTAGAGCTATATGAATGATATTACATGATCTTGACATTGGATGGTAAGATATAGCTTATGTATTCTTGTGTATACCTTTGTGTATTCTTGTGGATGGTAAGATATTACATGATCTTGACATTGGATCGTAAGATCTTGAAATCTGGGTTTGAGCACCTTTGAGACATGTTTAATAGACCATTTTGGTGCTTTCTCTCATGCTCAAGTGCCCATGAAAGCCTTGGAAGCAAATTTGGACCCTTTATGACCCTTAAGAAGCACAAAAATAGCCATTTTGGAACCCTATAGCTCAATCTGACCAAATGAACGAATTTCCTCATGAACTTTGGCATGCATATGGATATTATCCAAAGATTTTTGGGAAGAGAAATACCAAATTATTTGGAACTCTATGGAATTAATTATGAATTTTTAAAATTGCCAAATTTTAGCTGTTCTGGTATGGTTACTGTTCATATGGTAAGTTTTTTCTTCTATGTCATTCAAGGGTCAAATGGTGTCCAATGCTTATGAAATTTTACAAGCATAAACTAGGCATGATATGATTTCTATGAATACTGAGATCACCCCTATTGGATGTCTGAGCAGAGAGATATGAATTTTGAAATTATATGACAGTACTAGTAGTGTCAGATGAGTTTGGGTATTGTTCTATCAATTTTTAGTAGTTAGACATTCTTTTCTTGGTCTAACTTATTTTTTGTGTAAAGTAGACATTTATAGCTTTCCAGAATGGTATAGTGTGCATGATTTCAATTGTTTTAGAATTAGTTATAATTTTTCAAAATTCATGACAGAAACCTAGCATATGAACCTAAGGTAACATCTTATTATTTTGTGTATATATGCTATGAGCTCAAGTTGTTGGCCAAATTTTAAGATGGTTTTGAGTTGTACATGTGTATTTAAATAGAAGAATGAGATAGATGAATTCATATAGCCCACAGGGCATGAAATGAAAATTTTATCCACAACATAACACAAAATAATCTATCATTTTAATTACTTTTTCTTGAGAAAGTGGCTTTGGCCAAGGAAAATGAATAAGAAGCGAATGAGATGAGGTAAATGAATATGGTGTTACAACCAATATTTGTATTTTGGGAAATTTGGATTAAAATTTCTCCCCATTAGTAAATGGACTTACTGTTGAACCATAATAAGTAAAGAAGAGGTAGATAATTAAGGTGTTACAAATTTGGTGCATATAGATTATTCTTGGTTCTTTTCTAGTTTAGATATGACCTTATATGGCTTAAACCATCTTCCTAAAGTTCTAAAACTTCCAAGGTGCAAACAAAACCCTAGGTGGCCTATTTTGAATTTTAAAGCTTCTTACTTGATTTCACTTGCATGATCTTAATCTTCATCCTTTAAAACCCTTAATTCAACCAAGGTTTCATCAAGTCCAAGTTTCTATCTTCCCCCCTTATGTTGGAAGAAAATGAGAGAGGCTAAGGTTCCATGCATATAAAGTTTTCCTAGCATAAATTATATGCCATATAAAAGTATGTTCAATGGAGATTAATTTGGTGAAATTGGTTTCCTTAAAGAAGCTTCTTCCTCTAAGGTTTCAGCCATAAAGTTCACTCCCTTAGGAAACCAAAACCATAAAAAGAAAGAGAAAAATGAGTACAAAAGAGTTTACAATAGCATCATAGGAAAATTCTCTATATTTTCTTACCTTAGATAGCCTTTGCTCTCCCTTCTTCCTTCGTTTCTTCTACACGTCCTTGGTTCTGATTTAGGGCTGTCTATGGTGGCAAAATGAAGAAGAAAGGGTGAGGGTGGCTATTTATAAGAAGGAGCTAGGGTTTTATAACTTTTCCAAATTCTAATTTTGCCTTTAATCTTTAATTCTACAGTTTAAGCTCATTTTAAATCCCTTTTGGAACCACCTTTTCCATAATAAATTTGAGACTCTCTAGTTATTAAAAACATTTTATTGTCAAAGTTCGAGTCAACTGATAACTTAAATTGTATATTAGAAGAGTTTTAACTATTCTGACGGTTCATATAATTTTCTAGGCCTCTGAAAACTCTAGTGAACTCAATTTTACCATTTAAAACCTCTTTCTTTTTTCAAAAATTTGTCCAAAATTATAATTTTGCCACTGAGTTTTCAGTTCATTCTGTTTAGCCATTTTGGTTCCAATTTTAGGTCATTCTTAATTTCTTAACTACATTTCTAAATGCTCTAATTAGCATTCTACCCTTAATTGACATTAATTTGTATTGCTTTAGGGTCTTCTTTTATTAGGATATATGTCATGCCATGTGAATTCTAGCTTCCATTTACTCATTAATGGTGGATTACACATGTTACAAAGGAATTCTAAGAAAATACACTAAAAATAATGGATTTAATAACGTTATGTCGGGGTTAAAAACTCAAATTTTTAACCGTGGACCCCAGAAACTTATCAACAATATTCTAGAATTATTTTTCATCCATACAAATCATAAACATCTTAAAACTTTGCACAAACCCCAAACCAAGAGCTAAAAACCACAAATTCTCACGTTTTACCTTGGGTTAAAATTTTAGTTTTCTATTGGCAAATTTGAAAAATTATAACTAAATTTAAAAAAAATAAAATTAAGCAAACCATAGCTTTCTAGAAAGCTCTAGATGTTAAATGTACAGTAAAAATAACTTCTAGCCATGAAAATTTCATTTAGACCATGTTTGACGATAGAAAAGACACAAAGGTCAGGCTGTCTAGAATTACTGATACAACTTGCTGATATAAATTTTGAAAATGTATAATTAATTCCACAAAAATCCAATTTGTGCAAAATGTACCAATTTGGAAAGGTGTAGATGTTATCTAGAGCTAAAAAATAGTTCCAAATTGATCCAAGAGTATTCAGACCCAGAAAATTAATGGAATAGTAATGAAGGTCTGATTGGGTGCCTAGAACAGAACAAAAATTTCAAAACTTCATATCTCCCTCTCTAGACATCCAAATGAGGTGTTTCTAGTTGGCACAAGTCACTGGGAAGGTCTAGTTTCTTTTTATAAAATTTCATAACAATTGGACATCTTTTTTCCTTATGAATGATAGAGATTCATTTTCAAAACATATGAACAATACTAGGGTTGAAACCAGAAAATTTACCAAATTCAAAAATTCACCAAAAATACTATGGACCTATAAACATTACCCACTTTAGCTTCCCAAAAAGCTTTCAATGAGATCTAGATGCATGCAAAATTTTAGACCAAGAAGAGCTCATTTGGATAAATTTTGATATAACTCACCATTGTGGCCAATTTTGCACCACATAAGGTATCAACTTGGTCCATATGACTCTCTTTAGTGTTTTGCACCTCTTGGGCAAGTTTGAAAGCATAAATACAATTTGTCAAAACTACCCAAGTGATCCCAAACCTCATACATCTCATTTTGGTCATTTTACATCCAAGAATACACTAATACATACATGCCATTAAGTGTCAAGTTTTCTCATTTACATTGATTTTGTGCCACATATGGTCCATACATCATTCATACATAATATTACATTTTCTTAATGGTTTAAATCTCAAAAATAATATGTACAAGTTCACTTTGATATTCAATTACAAGTAGAACTACATAATTGTCAAAGTGTAGCTTGTAAAGACCCTTGGCTTGCATTTCTTGCTTCATGAGTGCCACCTAGACATATTAAGATGAAGGATGGAAGGGGAGTGAGATTCATGGAATCTCAATAGCTCACATATCCACTCACACACACATTTATGACATACATAAATCAAAGGCATAAGTATGGAAAGTATTACAATCATAAAGCATGCAAGGTCACAATTTCCATGCCACCAATTCACACTAAGTTCAAGAACTTGCTCTAAGGACTTTTAGTTTTGCCTCACCCCATTTCTAGGACTTTTAAACTTACCTCACTCTTGGTCTAGGAACTTTTGACTTGGCCTCACTCTTCCAAGAGACTTTTGGCCTTGTCTCACCTATGACTTGAGACTTTTGGCATCTCTTCACCCACATTAAGGGACTTTTGGTATCACCTCACCCTTATGAACCATTTTTCACAAACAATCACATTCAAGACAACACATTGGTACCAATACAATCTCAAAGTATCAAGTGGCATGATCTCAATTCACAAAAGCATACACAAGCACACAATGACATATATACCACCAAGAATGCAAAGAGAATGAGATGGAGAGCTACCTTGGTATTTATGGAAGTTTTGCTTAGTCCTTTTCCTTCCCTTTTTTGGTCTCACAAGGACACTTAGGTGGATTGGGATTCTCTTGGCCTAAACATCATAAATAGCACACAATTACACTTTTGAAGCAAGCCAAGACACTAGATTTATTCTTTAAAACATGAATGGTTCCATAGGTTACATAATGGTTCCATAAATGGCCTACTGAAGAAACCCTTACAATTTAAGTTCTTGGCTCCATTCTCTTCTCTTTTCTAGGCCTCTTAGCCTCATTCAAAGTCCTTAGAGCCATCACACATTCACTTACACAAGCTTAAACACATGTTGCTTCATATGGCTCTATTATGGAAACCATTGTCTCATCTCCCAAACCATGACTCCTAATTTTTTCCCAAGGGTCCCTCTAATCTTCTACCATTATATAAAGTCCCAAACCAAGGCTAGAACAAATTAAAACACTCCCTAACCTATTTATCCTAGCTTGGTCGAGACACCCCCTCAAGGAAGAGTTCACGGAGCTTTTGATTTTTTCTTGATGGGAGAGCCATTTGGGAGGCTTCCTAGAGGTCTTAGGAGCTCAATTAAACACTTACATAGCCTAGAAAATTCATGTATCAAAACAGATTTTACAAACCCTTCATGAACCCTACACTTTGCTAACTTGAATTTCATTAGTTTTTCTTGCAAATTCTTGGCATATTCTACTTCCCCATGGTCCAAACCCTAGTTCCTCTCTTGTTTTTGGGCATAAAATCTTCCCCTCCCTTAGTTATATTCTTGGCCGAAATATACACAAAGGAGGAGCAAGGAGAAGAAGCAACAAAGATAGGAAACTACCATGGATTCAAGCTTGCTTTCAAGAGCCTTTCTCCTTGGTTTGCTTCTCCTCAAGCAATTCAAACCATCCCTCCTTGTTCTGGACTCAAAACAGAACCAAACCACTTAATAAAACCATGGAAAGAAAGCTTGAAAGGAGAAGAACAAATTTGGAAGAGGAAGAAGCATGAAAATCCTTGAATTTACCCACCTTTTGTTAGTTTTCTTCCTCCTTTCTCTCCTTCTCTTGTGTACCCAAGAGAGAGCTTTCTTTTTCTATTTTTAGGTAGAGGAAAGTCAGCCTAAAGAAGGTGGGAGAAAAGGCATGAAATGTGTGGAAGTTTCAAGAATAATCCGTTTACAAAAATTCCAATTTTACCCTTCGGTTATGACATTTTTGTTTTAACTTTGTTTTAGCTCCTTTTTTAGAATTATCTTTTCCATCATAAAATTTGAGTTCCTAATAAAATGCCTTTGGAATCACTCAATTTAGAGCTAAACCTTCCCGAACGAATCCGTTAAAGTTCGAGTTCATTGTCGTTAAAAAAGGTACACCGGAGGGGCTTTAACTGTCTTGGGGCTTCTCATAGTTTTCAAGGCCTATAAAAACATTGGGCAACTCAAATTTTTCATTTAAAAAGCCCTTCTATGAGTTTTTTCCAAAATTTGTGAGTAATTACGAAAATGTCACTATGTTTTTGTCAATTTCATCACAATTTCATTTCATCCATCCTAACTCCATTTTTCTTTCTGTCTGAACCTAAGATTATTATTTTTAGGAGCTTAGGACATTACCTAAATTTTTTGGGACATTATCTAGCTCATTTCAGGGAACTTTCTTTTATACCGCTTATTTCATCATTTTACAAAATTTACTATTTATTATAATATAGGTTTTAGTTTAGCTTATCAGATATTACATATTGATGCAAGATAAGAGGGTAGTAGCCTATGCTTCTAGGAAATTGAGACTTTATGAAGAGAATTACCCTACCTATCACTTAGAATGAGCAGCTGTAGTATTTGTCTTGAAAATTTGGAGACATTACTTATATAAAGTGGCTTTTCAAATCTTTAGTGATCATAAAAGTCTCAAGTACTTGTTTGAATAGAAAGAACTCAATATGAGGCAATGAAGGTGATGGAATTGTTGAAAAAACTATGACTTTTAGTTCAATATCATTGAGGAAAAGCCAATGTAGTGGCAGATACCTTAAATAGAAAATCTTTACATATATCTTCCTTAATGGTAAGAGGATGGATTTGATGGAACAAATTAGATATGTACCTACTTTTCTCATTAAGACACTCAAGGGTTATAGACTAAATAGGCTTGAAGTCTCTAGTGAACTAAGGAAGCAAATTAGAGAAGCACAAGGATCTAACTTTACCCTACAAGCTTAAATTGGATAACCTAAATTCACTAAAGATATGGATGGAGTGATAATGTTCCAAGGTAGATTATGTATGTCTAATGGAGGATTTAAGAAATTGATTCTAGAAGAAGTTCACAAGAGTAAGTACACCATTCACCTTGGATCCACAAAGATGTATCATGAACTTAAGAAATTGTACTAGTGGCGAGGCATGAAGAAAGGAATAGTCGAATTTGTGTCTAAACGTCTAGTATGCCAAAATGTGAAAATAAAGCACCAAAAGCCTTTAGGATTACTACAACCTTTAGAAATCCTTGAATGGAAATGGGATAGTATATCCATGGATTTTATGATGGGATTGCCAATAACCCAGTTAGGATATGATGCTATTTGGGTTATTGTGGATAGACTAACAACGTCAACTCACTTTTTGCCTATTAAAGCTACCTATTCTTTGGATAAATTAGCTTAATTATGTATACAAGAAATTGTGAAGTTAGATGAAGTACTTTCTAGCATTGTTTCTAATAGGGACCCTGGATTCACTTCTCAATTTTTGAAATCTTTCCAAGCTACTTTTAGGTCTAGACTGTGTCTTAGTACAGCTTATCACCCTAAAACTATTAGACAAATTAAGAGAACCATTTAGACATTGGAAGACAAAAAGGAAATTGGGATAGATACCTACCATTAGCAAAGTTTGCTTATAACACCAATTACAATTCTAGTATTGGGATTGATAACTCAAATATTCTCTATATTTTAACCCATTATTATGGATTTGAGCTTTAATTAGATATTATATAGTTTAAGAAGTAAAATCCAATCTTTTGGAATTTTGTTGAATAAATTAGGATTTTAATGATTTTTTTAAATTATGATTTCATTTTATGGGCTTTGATTTTTATTTCTTTTTCCTTTTACTTAGGGAAATTTCATGGAAGGAATGCACAAGCCCATTTACTCATTTAGCGCCCTCTAAGCCACGAGTTTAAGTATGAGAAAAGAAGGGACTACACACATTCCATCTGTTTTTATTTTTTACATCCACGTTGGCCCACATGTATCATTTCAACATTCACACATCCAAGTCAGCATACATGCTCCACCTTGATTCATAATTGACATTCATTCACAATATCATTCATAACTTACATACCTCCAGCACATTGTCTCATAGCAAGCTCAAGTCTCACACTCACACATGGGCATGAGGCACTCTCTATTCACCCATATAGATGCAGTAGCCATAGGTTTATTGCATCATTCATCTAGGTCACACATTGCTCTCATATTCATCACACCACAATAAACACACTTAGCTTAACTTTTTCCCACATGAATGCACATCCAGCAGCTTCATTACACTTCCATGTCCCTCTCACACATGAAAGCACCAAGCTTTATTTCCATTTATTCAACACACATGTACAACCTCCTCTTATTTACCATATCATTCACACTATGGGAGAACCATTTCATCCACGAACATAGCCACTTCATTCTCAAGTTGGGATGCATGGAGAGCCTTGAGTCAAGAAGTATGTGTAGTAGCTCATTCTAGTCAAGCTGCACACACACTGCACTCCACTCACGGGTTTAGAGTCCATTAGTGACACAAGAGGCAGAACATGGAAGATACACATGTGAGAAGTAGCCCAGGGTAGAAGAAACACATACTAAACACACACCACAAGACCAGATCATTCACACACATACATGGCATCACTCACACATGTATAGCTAGGCCATATACAAAAGAGAAAGAGAGGGAAGTAGACAAGTGAGAAAATTGAAAGATGAGCCTCGATTTATGGGAGAAAGAAGACTGGGAAGCATGTGATAGTCTCAAGTAGCAATGAATAAAAGGAAAACATCTAGAATAAATGATCCACATAAGAAGAGCTAGAGGCTGAGCAAGCAACATACACAAAACATGAAATAGAGCACGTGAAAGGAAGCTGACATGGAAACACGTCCATTCAGCAAGAAGCTCAGGGAACGCCCTCATGCACTCAGTATAAAACTTGAGAGAAGCATTGGTTCATATGGAAGAAGCTTACGTGGTCTATGGAGGCTGGGACGAGCATTTACATGGAAGAGCATGTAAGGCAGCAAGGAAGGAATTCACGTGATAATTAAAGAAATGCACATCCATATTTTGATGTGGTAAAACATGTAAGGCAACATAAAGAAATGAGGTAAATGAGCATGTGAATGGCATGGTTTTGGAAAGGAAAAGAACGGGCTAGGCAAAGGAGGCTAGAGATAGCATTTTTACAAAAAAAAATAACACGAAGGGTAGGTAGTAGCTCCTGGATGCGAAATTGGGGAGAGGAAGTATTCATTCAATTAAGTAATAGCCATGGATTTTTACTCTAAGAATTCCTCCATCCATCTTCTCAATGGTAGCTTAAAACTGCTTAAGTAGCTAGCTAAAGATGTGACTTCCATGGATGAAAATTTGAGCTCCAAGATACGTCTCCAAATTAGCTAAATTCTCCTCTCTCGATCCTTTGCTTTTAGCATTAATTTTTTTCTTAATTTGACTAGGTTTAACTTTTTAATTAATGAATTTGGTGGCTGAATATACTAGATTAATTGTTCTATAATTGTGATTTTAATTTCACATTTGGAGATTCATTTTGATGCCTAAGTGTTTGTAGAAATTCAATAATTAATGGTTGTTCAATTTGCTATTCAATTCCTCTTGTTTTTAGGCCAATTAGTGCAATGATTATTATATTAAGTGACTGGACTTTTATGTGATTATTGTACTTGAGGAATTCCTTAATCTAATTGGTTAATTAGCAACTTTAAGTGGATTGTTCAGCTACTTTAGTGAGCACTTAGATACTATTTCTGTGTGTTCTTGTCCCTAACTCAAGTGACTAATTTCTTAAGGTTCCTTGTGGTTGTAATTTCCTTGATAATTAGTAATTTGAGTCTTGGATGGTAATTCAAGAATTTTTATAAAAGAATACACTAAGAAGTAAGAATTTAAGTCCAAATTTGGTTTTTTAAATGGGAGCAAGGATAATTGAATCTTAGGAAGTCCATTCAAAGGCTAGTTACCTCACTTTGTCCTAATTATTGCTATCATTTAGTCTTAAGTCTTTTAGTTCTTGTTATTTTCTTTAATTCAATTAGAATTTAGTAATTCAAAAACCTCATAAACATTTCTCATATATTGCCACTAGAAGGACTTTTTCACAAATAATTAGAAGCAAAAACTCCTTAGGAGATGACCTAAGTTGTACCACTAACTACAAACCTTTAATCAACCTAGTTTATTTGAGGTTGCTCGACACAACTGTTAGGGATGACTTCTTATAAAGCTCTATATGGATGAAAATATAGAACCCTTTTATGTTAGTGTGAGGTTAGAGTAAATTCTTTGTTAGGACCTAAACTAATTAATAAACCACATATTAGCTTAAGAAAATCAAAGAATAGTTACTCACAGCTTAAAATAGGCAAAAGAGTTACTCTGATCAAAGAAGAAGACCTTTTGAATTCAATGAGGGAGATTATGTTTTCTTAAAGTTACTCCTACCACTGGCATAAGCAGAGCTATACAAATAAAAAAGATGAATCCCTGATATATTGGTCCTTACCAAATCCTCAAAAGAGTTAGTTTAGTAGCTTACCAACTAGCTTCATCACCTTATTTGTCTAATCTTCATGACGTTTTCCACGTATCCTAATTGAGGAAGTATATTCTTGATCCTTCACATGTCTTAGATAATGAATTGGTACAACTTCAAGAGAATTTAACATACACAATAAAACCAATATCAATCTTGGATGCTGATCAAAAATAGTTAAAGAATAAGATAATTCTTTTGGTAAAAGTGGCATGGGATGGATTGACTCTTGAAGAACCTATTTGGGAAATGGAAGAAGAAATGTAATAGAAGTACCTAAACTTATTTAATTAAGGAAAATCTTTCAAATTTTAAAGGAAAACTTTTTATTAAGAAGGGGAGAAATGTAACAATCCTAAAAATTATGATTTTTTAATTATTTAGTATTTTATGAAATGAATTTATTTTAGCCTAGAATTAATGAATTAAATTGAACTAACCTTATACATAAGGGATATGAGATTAATAGCATTTATAGGAATTTTTAGAGTTAAATAGGGCCCAAGGGCAAAATCACTGTAACATCCAGTTCCCTGAAAACCAGAGGAAACGTGAGAAACGTAACGTGCAGTTTCTCTGTTAACGAACGAAACTTACCAGATACAAAAGAAAGTCCCCTGAGATGATGGATTTAAGGTCCCAAAAAATTTTGGAAGCATTCTAGACTCCTAAATATGAGAATCCCAGGCTCAGACGGAAAGAAAAACGGAGCTAGAATGAAGAAACAATTTCTCACGAAAAGCCTACGAAACGTAATGGCATTTTTGTAATTTCGAGCAATTTTTGGAATTCACACAGGAGGGCTTTTTAAATGAAATTTTTGAGTTCTCTGAGGTTCTCAAAGGCTCTAAAAACCATGGGAAGCCCCGAGACAGTTAAATCCCCTCCGGTGGATGTTTTCTAATGTCAGTGTGCCCGAACTTTGACGAATCCGTTCGGGAAGGTTTTAGCTCCAATTTGAGTGATTCCAAAGGCATTTTACTAAATTGGGAACCTAAATTTTTAATGGAAAATACGGTTCTCAAAAAGGAGCTAAAATGAAGGAGAAACAAAAATGCAAACTATGAAGGGCAAGATGGGAATTTTTGAAAAAGTCCTTTTACCATAGCTATATATAGGTGGCGCCTCACACTTGCCCTCACTTCACTTCAGATTTTCCAGACCCAAATCAGAAGAAGAACCCTAAGGGAGAGGCGCCCAAGAGAGGAAGAAGAAGGAGGAAGAAAGCCAAGCTTAAGGTATGTTTTCATGGCAATTTTCCTTACTTTTCTCCACCCCCACCACCTCTCCTTCATTCTCCTTTCTTTCCTTGGATTAAAATGAGGTTTATAAATCTGATTCAAGGGAGATGTTCAAGGGAAAGTTCGGATTTGAAGAGAGGAGCTTGGAGAAATCAAGATTCAAGCCAAACTAAGCAAGGAAACAAGGTAAAAATGCATCCTATGGTTGATACCTTTCACCCCACTTCTTCTCCATTTCGACCTAGACCAAGAACCCTAGGAGGATCTGATTTCCAAGCCCAACCAAGCATGATTCTTAGGTATTTAATGGAGAGGAATAAGAATATGCAAAGAAAACAACAAAATAACCATTAGATTTCAAGATACAAGTTCTAGCGTTTCAATTGCACCTTGTAAAATCTAATTTTTGTATGATGATTCCTAGGCCTAAGTAAGAGTTTAAATGAGCTCCCAAGATCCCTAAGAGGCTCCCCATATGCTTCTTCCCTTGACAAAACAAAGAAAGCTCCATGGAACCCAATATGCTTCATAGCCTCGGCCTAGATGGGTTCTCCTAGCTAGGGAGAGTTTTAAATTTTCCTAAGGCCATTCTTGAGTCATATTTGATGAATGAAAATGAGGGGAGGCCTTGGAAAAAATTTAGAACTCATAGAAAGTGATTTGGTGCCTTAGGTTCCATATTATGACCTAAAGAAGCAACATGATGCTAAGCTTGTTGTTTTAATTGTGTGATGACTCCAAGAGGCTTAAAAAGAGTCACGAATCATATTTGAGAGGAAAGAATGGAGCCTAGAAATTGTTTGAGGAGTGTTGCTTCATTAGGTGCATTTATGGACCATAATGGAGCCTATAGAGCAATCTAGTATCTAAGCAAGTTGTATGACCTTAGAGTTTGTTTTATGAACCTAATTGTCTCCCATAAATTGTATCTAGGCCAAGAGAAACCATCTACACCAATTTGTGGGTGTGTGGCCAAAAGAGGAGGCTTGAATCCAAAAGAAAAAGTGTATGATTGTGTGCAAGGTAGCTCTCTTTCCCTTCTCTCATGCATGGATGTGTGTTTAGCTTGTTTTAGAATGTATGTTATGTATTTTTAAGCTAACAAAAGTATGCTAGCATGCCTTCACATGTCATGATCCTTGATGCCAAGTTATGTCTTAAATGAATCCATGATGTTTGTATGAGTTTGCTTGAGTGTGGAGAGGCCAAGAACTCTTCCCTTGGGTGAGGATGAGTCAAGAACCCTCGAGCTTGATTAAGACAAAGCAAAGAGTCTCCCAAAAGCAAAGTGGGCTCCCAAGAGTATGGTTGAGTCCAAAATGCTCATGAATAGGTGAGACAAGTCCAAAATCTATGAGAAGAAGTGTGAGGCCATTCCAAACACTTGGTGAGATCTTGAATTATTTGTATGAGTTGTTCACAGGCCAAGTTTGCTTTAAAATGCCCATGGCTTTTATTTCCTCGATGCATGCATTTGTAAAGCTTGCTTTGCACATATTATGTGTGATTGAATGGGAGATGAACTATTGGGATTCTTTGAATCTCATCCCCTCCCCTCCAATGATTTAACATGCTAGGTGGACCAAGTACTTACGGTGAAGGGAGCCGACAACCATGAAAAGCAAGGATTGACAAGCATATGTGTTATTTTAGCCATTTTGGAACCATAATGATAGTTCATAATGTATATGATGTTATATATGTACCATGAACCATAAGACGTGTAAATATACTATTATGTGATGTTTAGATATATGAAAATGATATGTGACCTATAGCACTTATTTTGAGTATGGAAGGCCAAGGTGTGCAATATGGGATTTTGATGAATGTATACATAAGTATGGGTTGAATGGCCAAAATGAGATGCATGAGATTTGGGACCATTTGTGCAGCTCACTTAAGTCTCAAATGTACTTTTGGACTTGCCCAAAAGGTGCCACAACCAAGGGAAGGCCATTTGGCAATTTTGGTACCTCATATGGAGCCAAAATTGACCAATATGGAACCCTATATCAGTTTTTGACCAAATGAGTTAGTCTTGGTCTAAAATCTGGCATGCAATTAGGTCTCATTGAGAGCTTTCTGGGAAGCTAAAGATCAAAATTTTTAGAGGTCTACAGAATATTTGATGATTTTTCAAAGTTGGCAAAATTCATGTTTCTGGTTTGCTGCACTATTCATTTAGTCCGAAATTGTTTTCTGTCATCCGAAATTCAAATGATGTCCAATTGCCACAAAATTTTGTACAGAGAAACTAGATAATCACAGTGACTCATGCCAACTAGAAGCACCTCATTTGGTGGTCTATAAAGGGAGATATGAATTTTTGAAGTTTTTGTCCAGTATCAATAACCTTGCCTGACCAGAAGTACTGTTCTATTGAATTCCAAAGTCTGGACTTGATGAACTGATCTGGAGATATTTTTTCTCTCTAGTTGACATCTACATATTTTCAGATTGGTATCATTTTGATTGGATTATTTTGGAATTAATTGGACATTTTTGAAGTTCATATCAGTAAACTGTGACAGCATCAGACCCAGTCCGACCTCTAGACTATTTTACGTCTCAAACGCTCTGTGTGTGGGATGTTATGACTTGTACATATTTTTATCATGAAGTAGACGTCCCAAGATTTCCAGAATGACTAAGATTGCATGTTTTTGATTTTTCTAGATTTAGTTATGATTTTCCAAAGTTTGTGACAGAAAAGAGGAAATCCTGGCCGAAAATGCAAACACAGATTTCATATGCTCCTTTGCTTTCCACAAGTTGTAGGCCAAATTTGATGATGGAAATGAGTTATATTCATGTGTTTAAGTATGAGAAAGTGATAGCTGCTTTCATATGGCCTACGGGACTCCAAAAGAAAAATTTTACTTGTAGAGAAATGCATTTTTATTCATAACTCCCTATGCCACTATAATGTTTCCATAGAACAAACATAAGATGAGGCATGGGAATTGTATGAATTGAGTCCTAGAAGTATGGTGTTACAATCACCATTTTTCACTTGGACAAGTTTTGATTAATATTTCAGATAGGTAAAGTATTAAAAACTGACATGATTTATATATCATTGGTTAGGAAATAATGAGTAGAAAATTATAAAATTTGTTGTGTAATTTTTAGAGATCATTAGGGCCAAAAATAATATCAAATAGTTAAAAGCTTATACAGAACCAAACTAGATTCTGAAGTTTGAATTAACTACCTTAGGAGGTTTGGTACAAAAAGAACTACCAAATACTGGTGAAGGAATTTAGAGAAATGAGGTCAAGATAGAGATATAATCAAAAAAATGAACAAAAGCACTTACTTATATAGGGTTTCTTAGCCTTGGACTAAGGCCAAAATGGTGATTTGAACCTTGAATAATAAAATGATGAAATAATAAAATAAATAGTTATAAAATACAAGTGGGACCCATTTAGGTACATTTAATATTAATAAAATATGGAAGAGGATGAAATAACATGATTGGATAAAATACAATGAGGGACCAACAGAAAAGCACATCTGCAAATTCTTTCGAATTATAGCATTTTTGTAATTTCTGGCTAGCCATACTAGATGTGGTGCCATAGGTAGGGGAGTTTATGGAAGATACACATATGTCAAAGCAATGACATCAGTAGAATCTAGATGAAAGATTGAGATCTCACCTTAAACAAAAAAAATTTGATTGATTCAATCGCTGACATCAACTGATTTGATCGCTAACATTAGTAGTAATTAATGATAAGTAATTGATTTTGTTACTCTAACTAAATTAGAAGCAGAATCTAGTTAGATTAGAACTAGATAGTTAGAAAAGAAGATCCAATGGTAAAGATTTCTTGTTAATTCAAGATGTGATCTTTGTCATTGAAATGATTCGATGGCTCATATTCTTTCTCACTTTTAGGAATTTAATCTCAACCATCTAGCTAATCCAATGGTCTAAATTCCTTCCTTAATATCAAGATATAATCCTATCCATTCATTTAATCCAATGATTTAGATCTTTCATAAGAAAACAAGATTAAATCCTAACTATCCATTAAAAACACACATACACATAAATACACACACATAGACACACTCTCTCTTACATTACGCACACACATCCTCACCAAAACACACACACTTTGGCCAAAGAGGGAAAGAGAGGAATAAAGCAGGGCCAAGAGAAAATGAGGAAGAAGAAAGGAAGGAAGAAGAAGAAAAAGGAAGAAAAAAGGAAAGAGAAAGGCCAAGGAAACAAGGTAACATAGTTAGCTCTCTTCTTCTTGGTGGGGTTTTACTTTTCACCATGAAATTTTCTCTTCTCTCCTCTTCTAAATCTTAACCATGGCTAGAGGAAGTGGTGCTCTTTGTGGTCTATGAATCCTTATCTAGAAAAGATGAAGAAATTGATACATATGGCCAAGGGTTCATTTACTTTAAGAATGCTTCCAATTTTTGGAGAATTTTTCTTGAATTATAAAACTTTGATTTTCAAGAAGCCATGGAATAGATTAAAGAGAAAATAAGTGAGAAGATGATGGAAGAAGACTTAAAGTGGAAGATTGGTTAATATAACTTTGATTTTTATGAAGTTATGACAAGTTGTTCTTGAAATTTTAGTTTGATGAAAGCTTTGATAATTTAATGAATTTTTAGAAATTGATTTGGGGTTTTTATATATCTATTTTGATTATGCAAGAATGGTCATTCTGCAATGGAAAAATGTGAAAATCTCACACACACACCCCTACCATAGCCTTGATCAAGCCTATAAGGAATACCTAGGGAAGAGCTTTCCAAAATCTAATTAAATTAGGTTAACCTACACTAAAAACAAGGCTTATGGTGAATTTTTAGATAGTTATATCAAAAGTCAACCTAATTTGTGAAAAGTGTTGACCATATGTTGTCTGAATTTTTATCAATGTTATTTGAGAAATTTTGGATAATTAGTATGGTTTGATACACTCTATATGTTGTTTTTGGAGTTTATTTGTGAAAGTCAAAATTTATGAGTGTTATGTTAATTTTTGAATGATGGATATACAATCTGATAAGATGTTGCTTGAATTCATGATTTATAAGGTTACAGGTTGTTTAGTAAAGGACTGGCCTATATGTGATATGGCAGAGTAACCTTAATCAAGGGATGAGCCCTGTGTTTGCCAAAGTTGGTATTTATAACACCATATTTATCTAGCCTATCTCATTTAATTCCAAGCTCATTACCTTGGCCGAGCATAATTTCTCAAGAAAATATCATTAAAATAATATATTATTTTTGTGTTACATCATGGATATAATTTTTATTTCATATTCCATGGACCATATGAACTCATTCATCTCATTTTCCTATTTAAATACACATATACAACTCAAAACCGTCCCAAGATGTGGCCAAAAACTCAAGCTCATGAACCATATACATAAAAATCACATGTTCAGCCTTAGATTGGTGTGCTAGGTTTCTGTCATAAACTATGGAAAATCATAACTAATTCTATAAAAATCAAAATCAAGCATACTATACAATTTTAGGAAGCTACATATGTCTAATTTATGCTAAAAAAAGTCTAGATGAAAACAAGAACATCTAGCCACTGGAAATTGATGGAACAATATATAAACTCAGCTGGTACTACTAGTACTATCATAGAATTTCACAAATTCATATCTCTTTGCTCAAACATCCAATTGGGGTGATATTGGTGGTTGTAGAAAGCTTATTATGTTTAGTTTACAATTATAAAGTCTGATGAGCATTGGACACCATTTGACCTTGAATGACACAGGAGAAGAAACTAACCATATAAACAATAACCATTTTGGAATAGTTGAAATTTGGCAACTTTAAAAATTCATAATAATTCCATAAAGTTTCAAATAATTTGGTTTTTAGTATTCCAAAAAGCGCTGGATGAGATCTACATGGATGCCAAATTTCATAAGGAAATTCATTCATTTGGTCAGATTGTGCCATAAGGTTGCAAAATGGCTCTTCTTATACTTCTTAAGGGTCATAAAGGTTCCAAATTTGCTTCCAAAGCTTTCATGGCCACTTGAGCACATGGGAAGCACCAAAAGGGTCTATTAAACATGTCTCAAAGGTGCACAAACATAGATTTCACAAACTCACTGCCTCACCCCAAGGTATACACAAGAACATACAAGCCTCATTTTGCCATTCAATGTCCAAAAGTTGCTATATCATTCACATGGCATCAAATCTCATATATACATCAAGTATCTCTGTAACTACACATGTTGAAATGGTCATACAAAATATTCATCATACAACTACATCATATGCCATCAAAATGATATAAGAAAAATAGCACACTTGCTTGTCAATTCTTCTCATTTAAGCTTGGTGGCTCTCATTCCTTGGTTCACTTGGTCCACCTAGACATGTTAGGCAATAGGGAGGAAGGAATGAGATTCTAGGAATCCCAATAGCTCTTTTCTCTTTCAACCATATATAAAGGATGAAAATTCAAGTTTAAAAATGCATGATGGTTCCTTGATAATGGTTCCTCTCCCTCTGTCAAACACTCACAAGAAGGTGGAACTTGATTCCTTTGGCCTAAACACATTACATGGAAGCCAAATACACTCTTGAAACAATTTCTAAAGTTACACATGCACTTGAAAAGCTAGATGGCTCAAATGGTTCAATTATGGTTCCATAAGGCACTTAATGAAGCAACCTTAGAAAAACATAATCTTGGCTCCATTCTTTCCTTTAATCTATGACTCTTGACTCCATTTAGACATCTTGGAGCCATCATCCAATCATTTCAAGGAGCTTAGGTAGGTGTTACTTCGTTATGCTATAATACGGAACCTATATCTCCATTACACTTTCTAGGCTTTCAAAAAATATTTCAAGACTTTCTCTCATATTCTCCCATCATACATGATGCAAAACTAAGCTTGGAAGAAATTAAAACACTCCCTAGGTGCATGAACCTCTTTAGGCTGAGGCTATGCTTCCAATTGGCACCAATGGAGTTTGTTTGATTTCTTTGATGGGAAAAGCATGTGGGAGGCTTCCTTGATGTCTTAAGGACTCACAAAAACTCTTAAACACCTTAAATCATGGCTAGAAAGCTTCCTACAAATCTAGGTGCAAGTGAAACCATAGGCTAGACATCTTGCAAATCAATGGTTCTTTCTTGGATTTCTTTGCATACTCTTGTTTCCCATAATCTAAATCCTAGAATTCATCCTTGGTTTGGTTCAAAAATAACTTCCTCTTGGCTGTCCATATAATGGCCGAACCATACATAAAGGGAGCAAGGAAGAAAAGGCATGAAAACTAATGGATTTACCTTGAATTCATGCTTTTCTCAAAAGCTTTCCCTTTTGCCTTGGTCCTCCTCTTGGAATTCAAACTCCTTCCCTCTGGTTTGGGTTCAAAATAAAACCAAATCATGCACCAAAACCATGGAAAGAAAGAGGAGAAGAAGGAGAACAAGTTCAATGAAGGAAGGAGCAAGAAATTCCTTAATTTTCCATACCTTTTCCTAGGCTTTTATCCTCCTTTGAAGCTCCCTCTTGTGCACCACTTTTTGCAGAACTTCTCCCTAGTCTTGGACAGAATTTAGGTTGGCCAAATGTGAGGGAGAAGTAGGGCGCCACCTATATATAGCTAGGGACTCTTAAGGAACTTTTTAAAATGCCAATTTTGTCATTCATTCTTAGCTTTTTTGTTTTAGGCTCATTTCAACTCCTTCTCAAGAGCCATTTTTTCCATCATAAAATTTGGGTTCTCTAATCTCTAAATAGCCTTTGGAATCACTCAAGTCAAGTCTAAAACCTTCCCGAACGAAAAAGTCAAAATTCAGGTTCATCGATGTTCTAACTCATACACCGGAGGGGTTTTAATTATTTTGGGGTTCCAATAGTTTTTAAGGCCTCTGAGAACCCTGGGAAACTCATTTTTCTCATTTAAAAATCCCTCCTATGAGTTTTCAAAAAAGTGCCAAAAATTACGAAAATGCCATTACGTTTCGTTGCATTTTTGTTAAATTCCATCTAGTTATTCTGACTTTGGTTTTAAGGCACCTCTGACCTTAGATCATCATTATTTGAAGTCTAAAATATTATTCTAATTTTTTGGACCTCAAATCCCTTTTGTATCCGGTGAGTTTTGTACGTTTATGGAGAAATCGAATGTTACGTTTCTTACATCTTCTCATGGTTTTGCAAGACCAGATATTATAGTATTGGATACCAATAGTTATTCTATATGTCTAATTTTAATTAATTAAGACACTTAAAATATCTAAAATAACTAATTAGAACTAGTGAGGGCCATTCAGATATTTTTGGGCCTATTTAGACTTATTGGACTTTTTTAGCCTTCCGATACTTAAACAAGCCTTTTTATGGTTGTACTAGACTTTGCCTTTAGACCTCAACTAATAGACTATTCTAGACACCAGATGGGTTCCATAACAAATCTGGACTTAGAAAAGTGTAAAGATAATTTTAATTATTTAATTATAATTTTCAAATTCCTATATGCTAACATGTTATCGAGATTATTTGGTGAGGCACAAAGTTGTACAAGGCAGTTCTTTTCCAAATATACCTATGTCTTGATCAGATGATAGCTTAAATAACATATTGTAATCTTTTCATATGACTTTCCTTGGGTACCCACAGGGGGATGCCTCTTTAAAAGAAAGGATGAGCCTGCTAAGTAATGGTAGTGTAACATGATTTGGGTATTGAACCTATCGATACCTATGCAACATGATTTAGGTATTGAGCTTGGCAGTTTCCAAGGCCTAATGATCAAGTTAACGTTGAGAAAATAATGTCTGAATTAATTATTTGTTGCATTTCATTCATTATGTACATTCATGGAATTGATTTTTGAATATGATGATTTATTTATTTATTTATATTTAATCTTTGATTTGATTAACATGTTGGATATTTTAAAATTTTATATTAATCCCTATTTACTGAATCATGTGATTAGCATATTAAATGGTATGCTTGACTCCTCTTTATGATTATTAAGTTGTAGCAACCTTATCTATGTTACTAAAAAAATTATTTCTCATTCTATTGTGGTTTATATTTTCTTAAATGCTTGTTTATAGTGTAACTCTTAAGCTTTAGGCAAAATGGATTCACTTTTCACTTTAGAAATAGGTGTTTGTAATTCACAACATCCGAATCTTGGCATGTGACAAAGCTATTTATGCCATTCTGATTATTTTTAGGAAAAATTATAATCAAGGACCCCGATACTATAAAATTTACAATGAAAGACCTTAAAAATTAAAATTACCTTTAAGGACCATCGTTACCATCGAGTTTTAGAGGATTTTACTATCAATTTTAGAGAATTTACTACTTGGTATAAGAAAGTTTCAGTACTTTCCTATATCCGATAGTAAATCCCCTAAAACTGATAGTAAAATCTCTTAAAACCTGATGGTAATGATGATCCTTGAAAATAATTTTGATTTTTAAGATCCTTCATTATAAATTTTATATAATATAGGTCCTTCATTGTAATTTTCCCTTATTTTTATGGCATTGGAAGAGTATAAGCCTCACCCAGTTCTAATGGGTGAGATGCCATTTGCCCCTCCCACTCTTTTGTTTTGGCAAAATGGAGTTGTGAATTGTTACTAGTTTCTTTTTGTTAATAAGGGACTAATTTTACTAGTTTTTGTTATCTAGGGTTTTATTTTATGTAGTTTTAGACTAAATCCCAATAGTGTCATGATGTCTGTACCCATATTTCACACTTCCCCCTATTCTGCTAACAGATAAACATTATATATTAACAATACAAAATTTCTATTATAACTCATTATTTGTAACATCACTATCAGTATATTTAGTGCATGGTATAATTTTATACTATAGAAAGCCCACATAGAAAGTTAAGCTATTTAAAAATAAATTATTAGTACTTATGCTATAAAAAAAATATTTTCTTTAATTAGGTAATTGAAGGAGAGTGTTACACTCTTTCTAGTGGATGATGACTAAAAACTATATTTCGGTTGATTTAGGACATTTAGAGTGCTTTGGCACTTTGTATGGCTCTTAAGGAATTGGCAATTAAATGAGGTAACTAAGGGTTTTAATTCCATGTATATGTTAATGTTAATCTTATATTTGCTATGCATATATATTTTCCATGATAAATGATTACTTTGGCTACTTGTTATTTTGGACAGTGATCATGTCCTTATATAAAGTCGTGATCATGCTTCCACTTGTACATTGTATCATGATCGTGCACTAAGTCGTGATCAGACTCATTAGAATGCACTGAGCCATGATCATATTCAATAGGGAGTTTTTGCTATGATCATGCCCATTTCCCTTTCCTTTTGGCCATTAACATATTGCATGAGATTGTTAGTATAGGATAGTAGTCATCAATAGTCAAACTTGTTCATTTGTTAATTTACCTGGCATGCTTATGATATTTCTCTGTATAAAAAGTATTTATGTTGATTAAATTGTACATATAAATAGAATTTTTTTCTTGGTTACTAAGATTCACATCTCACCCCTATTGTGGGCTAACATTTTTAAGTGACAGTTCTTCTACTAAAGATAAAAGAAAGCTAATGGATGACAACCCTTAGTTTGAGGTCTTGTGTGGGATTCTGGACTCGAAATTTTTTGGTTTTGTGTAGATGCTAAATTTTGTAGCTTAACTTTGTATATCATCATTATGCATTCATATATTACCAAGTGTAGGTATTTTAATGTTTTGTAACTGGGATGAACCCCATAGGACTAAGCTTTAAATTATGTCTACTTTGATGATCTTCCTTGTAACTGAATAACTATAATCTGATATGCATGTATGAAGAATTTCTTTACCCATATAATGAATATGGTTATTATACTAATCTTTTTTCCAATCTTGTTGTTGTCAGATGGTATTTTGCTATCATATGTCCCTTATATGTTATTTTGGAATTGCCATAGTCATATTTTGAATTTAGGTTTGTCTTAAAGTTTTGAAGATGTGAACATTGTTATTGGGTTCATTGAAACTTGCTCAGAGTTGTTTAAGGAGATTAGATAGTGTATTGTGGATTTTAGGATGCCACTTGAAGTTGCACCTTGCTACTTGCTTTCATAGGGGAGCATATGTACTGATATAATTAAAATTAAAATGGTGTGGCTAGCTTTTACCATAGAGGCCAATGATAGACAATAACTCCCCCCCTAAACATAGCTTACAACTTTCATTGAAGTGGTATTTGTGCTTGTGGAAATTATCAAGTAATTGGAGATAAAAAAAGAAGGGTTATGTAAGAATATCAATGATGACTACAGAAGGGTAAATCTTTTAAAAGCCTTGTATTTTAGCTATAAGAAGATCCTAGGATGAGTTAGAGGTGTTAGCAACTTGTTAATTTGCATACCTAAGTATTTGGATGACAATAGGCAATTGAGTCATAGCCAAAATTCCTTAAGTCGTAGCCAAATTACAATTAGAGTGTGACAAAGATGAGTTACACCGAGGTGCAAATCATCATACCTAGTATCTTGTAAATTCCTAGGCAGTAAAAGAAAAGTTAATAACCATGATATTTAAGGACTAAAGGTCTAGATAAAATAAAAAGAAAGGAATAAAAGAGTGAAAACTATAGAACAGGTGGAAAAGGGGCCAGTCAAACTGAAAAATTAGGAAAAATCAACGATTTAAATATAATGAGATTTAACTAAGATATTCATATTCCCTATCATAATATGATATAATAATATTAGTAAATTAACCATATGAGATTAGAATAGTTAAATCCCTAATAATGTATAAATTAGGCTTTCAAGTAGTAATATTTTTTACTAAGCTATCCCAAACTATTTTAAATCCCAAAAATTCCAAAGCAAATATTTTTAATAAAGTAGAGAGCCTAAAATTTAGTATGAAAAAGATGGTTTTGGAAAAAGATACCAAATGAGCTCAAATAGAAAGGTTAAAGTGAAGGGCCACAAAGAGAATTTTCAAAATTATCTAAAAATATCTTCTTCCTTCATTATACGATCATACCACCTCCTTCACCCTTCCTAACTGACTTGAAATAGCTCTAAATTAGAACAAAAATGGTGTGAAAGAGAGGGAGGAAAGAGAAGGAGAAGGAAGCAAGATAGGTAAGAAACTATGCACAATTTAAGCTCTTGCTAGTTAGAAAGTTTCTTCTCCTTTTCAAACTCTTTATAGTGGTAGTTTTAATTTCTTGAAAGGAGAATCTTTATGGCTGACCTCTTAAGGAAATGAGGAGATTTGAAGTAACCAATTATAGCACAAGAATCACCATTATGAGGGCTTTCAATTAAGGTATGTATTAACTAGTAGAAATTGTTTTTTCCTTGGACCTTAAAAGCAAGATGAGTTCGACCCAAAGAGAAAAGAGTAGGAGGAGACTTTAGATTGATAAAAACTTGATAGAAACAAGGGTTTAGTGTAATACCATAATTTCTTAGCTCATTCCATGCTATCTTTATACCTCATGTCAATCAATTTATATGAGAGGCAAGAAAATGGCATTAAAATATTGATTATTTTTGCGTTGCGTCACGTATAAAAATTATGTTCGATGTCACGTGAATCGTGTGAGCTCATACAACATATTCTCATATTTAATTACATGGATACAACTCATTTGGATCATCAAAAGTGGCTTACATCTCAAGAAACTCGAAATTAAGCATAAAATATAAATATTCATTTTCGGTCAGCTTTGGCTCATTTCTATCACAAATTTTGGAAAATCATAACTAATTCTAGAAATATCAAAATCATGCATTCTTAGTCATTTTGGAAAACTAAGGCTGTCTAATTCATATTAAAAATATTTCCAGATCATAACATCCATCACAGAGGACGTTTGATATCTGAAAATGTCCAGAGGTCAAGCTATCCACTGGTGCTGTCATAGATTTCTACGGCAAATTTTGAAAATGCTCAATTAATTATACACAAATCCAATCCATGCAAATGATACCAATATAGAAATATGTGGATGTTAGCTAGAGGGAAAAAATAACTCTAGACCAGCTCAGGCACGCCTAGACCTTGAAATCCAATCAAACAATAACTGAGGTCGGGTGAAGTTCCTGATACTGGACAAAATCTTTAAAAATTCATATCTCCCTCTCTAGACCTCCAAATGAGGTGCTTCTAGTTGTCACAAGTCACTAGGAATGTCTAACTTACATGTATAAAATTTTGTGACAATTGGACATCATTTTCCCCATGAGTGGCAAAATTTAATTTTGGACCAGTTCTACAGTACCAATGACCAAAACCAAAAAATTTTCTAACTTCAACAATTCACCAAATATTTCAAAAATCTCCAAAAATTACCAACTTTAGGTTCCCAAAAAGCTCTAAATATGCTCTAGATTCATGCCAAATTTCAGACCAAGAAGAGCTCATTTGGACAAAAAGTGATATAGCCTTATGAAATGGTCATTTTTGCTCCTTACCAAGAGTTACTTTGGTCCAAATGGCCTCCTCTTGAGTTTGGCACCTCTTGGGCAAGTTTAAAAGCATAATTATGACTTGTGGGAGCTGATCAAATGGTCCCAAACCCATGCATCTAAATTTGGTCATTCCACATCCAAGAATGCATAGTTGTATCAAGCCATCCAAGAGCCAATTTGCATAATTCCATGGATTTAGTGTCACATAAGGTCTACATCATATTCATACATCACTTTACATTTTTTCATGGTCTTACATCACAAAGATAATATGTACAAGCTCACTTTGACAGTCAAATACAAATAAGGTTACATAATATATAAAATGCAATCTCTCAAGGTCTTTGGCTTGCACTCCTTGTTTCTTGAATATCACCTAGGCATTTCAAGATAATGGAGGGAAAGGGAGTGAGATTCCTAGAATCTCAATAGCTCACACACCCATTCACACATACATTCAAAACATACATACATCAAAATCTCAAGTGTGCAAACATAAAGTGTATAATATCACATTTCCATGCCACATTTCCACATCAAGCCATTTTCATGCTCTAGGGACTTTTGGTTTTGCCTCACCCCATTTTTAGGACTTTTGGATTTGCCTCACTCTTGGCCTTGGGACTTTTGATCTAGCCTTACCCATCCAAGGGACTTTTGGTCTAGCCTCACCTATGCCTTAAGATTTTTGGCACATCCTCACCCACTTTAAGGGACTTTTGGCATCACCTCACCCTTGAGAGCCATTCTCACAATCAATGGTATTCAAGACAATACATTGGTACCAATGCAACCTCAAGACATCAAGTGGCATGTTCTCAAATCACAAGAGCATACACAAGCACATAAAAACATATATATGCACACAAGAATGCAAGAGAATGATGTGCAAAGCTACCTTTCAATTAATGCAAGCTTTACTTTGCTAATTCCTTCCCCTCCTTGATTTCACAAGAGCACTTAGTTGGTTGATTGTTCTCTTGGCCTTGGTTTCAAGTTTTCTTCCAAAGCCTTTCTTCCTTGGTTATCTTCTCTTTGAAAAATTCAAACTACCCCTCTAAGTTCTTTTCCTTGATTTTTCTCCTCCTCTTCTTCCCCTTCTTGTAAGCCTAGAAGAGATCTTTCATTTCTAAAATTTGGGCAGAAAATTTCGTTCTTAAGAAGTTGGAGGAAGAAAGGAGAAGTGTGTGGAGTTTCTAGAAACATACAATTTCAAAAATTTCCATTTCATCCTTTCGTAATGGCAATTTCATTTCGGCTTCATTTTAGCTCCTTTTTTAGAACCATATTTTCCATTATAAAATTTAGGTTCCCAATTTAATAAAATTCCTTTGGAATCACTCAATTTAAAGGTAAAACCTTACCGAACGAACCATTCAAAGTTTAGGTCAACCAACGTTGAAAAACATACACCGGAAGGAGCTTTACCAGTCTTGGGGCTTTCCATAGTTTTTAGGGCCTCTAAGAACCTTGGGCAACTCAAATCTTTCATTTAAAAAACCTTTCTATGTGGTTTTCCAAAAGTTGCATTTATTTACGAAAATGCTATTACATTTCGTCAGTTTCCATCACAAATTGTTTTTCCATCCTAACTCCGTTTTTCTTTTCGTCTGAACCTAGAATTATCATTTTTAGGAGTCTAAGACTCTACCTAAATTTTTTAGGATATTATCTAGGTCATTTTTGAAGGACTTGCATTTATACAGCTCATTTCATCATTTTACAAAAAATTACGTTAGTTACATTTAGAAGGGAGGAGGGTAAGAATATGCAAAAAAAAACTACAAAGAAAGCTATAAAAAAGCAATGTAGGGCCCACCTAGTTTTCTAAGTGAATTAAGGATGATTGACGATTGTGTCGCTCTGTAACACCCCCATAATTAATTAAGGTGTTAATCACGGATTAGATTAATTAGAAATAATTAATATGGGTTGAGATTTAATTGAGATAGAAATCCTATCTAGGCTTAAATTAATAGAACATGATAAGAGGCTAATGGAGGCCCAATGGGTTAGGTGCAGACCTAACCCAATTTAGTGTAATGGAGGCCCAAAATCCACCTTGTATAAACTCTTCTGAGTGGCCCAATAACCCCTTGTGTAGACCCATATTCTTGAGCTCTTCAAACTTGGCCCAAACTTAAGTAAACTTCAGCAACCAATGTATAAGAACTGGCCCAACAAAATTCTGCAGCCCAACACTTTAAAACTGGCCCAATAAGCTAAAATCTGAAGCCCAAATGAAGTTGGACCTTGGAGCAACCCATGACCCATATTTGACCCAACTAAAAATCCAACTTAAACCCTAATACTCCAGCCACTTTTCTCATTTGCTAAAACTCAAGAGAAAATTCGGAGCTTGGAGAGGGAGGCTAGGGTTTGGGGGCAAGAATTCTGCATTTTCTCACATTTAAAGCAAGATTCAGCCAAAGGTAATAGTTATACAACTTAATCCCCTCATCTTTCTCTTTAATTTTGCCCAATTAGTTTTTCATTTAAAGCATTTTCATCCTACACAAATCTGAAATATGGGTGTTGGGGATTTTCTTGGTGAAATTCGTAGGTTGAGGTTAGGGCTGACTTTAGGTGAGTTTAAACCCTCCATTTTGATGCTTCATTTGTTAATTTGAGACCCCCATAGCTGACTTATAAAATGGGTATTAATTTTGTACGAATTTACTTAGGATTATGGGTGGAATATTGAGTTTTCTAGTGAAGGACACTGTAATCCGAAATTAGGATTTGTAGTGGCTGGGTAAGTGATTCTTAGGTAGTCATTAGTATTTTAAATTCTTTGGATACTAATTGTAACTGTTAATGATGAATTATAGTAGTAATTCTATGATGCTATGGTTATAGGAGGATTTCTGCACCATTGGTGACTGTTGCAAGTGTCTACAAATGAGGTAACCGGGGTTTATATCAATCCATGTATATATTTGATTTAATTTCATATGTTGTTGTATATAAATGATTTGAAATGTTGAATGAATTGATTGGCTATTTGTTGAATTGTGATTGGACCTTGTGAGTCCATGGTGGAGCTGTGTGCGGCTGCCACCCGTGCATGTGCTGTCGATCGAGCACCGGGTTATGATCAAACCAGATGCACTGAGCCCCAGTTGTACTCAATAGGGAGTAGGTGCCGTGGACGGGCCTCTCCCGGTGTTAATGGCCTTTAACATGTGATAATATGGTTGCTAGTATGGGATATAATCATGATAGCCTAATTGTTTCATTTGCTGATATGATGGATATGATTCTGATGTTGATTTTGATTCATGCTTATATGCTAATTAAATTGAATATATGATAGAATTGCCTTGGTTACTAAGATTTATATCTCACCCCGTTTTATGGGATTAATATTTCAGGTGAAGGTTCCTCGGGTAAGGATAAGGGTAAGCAAGTGGATGAACATCCATGAGCTGAGGCTGGGTGTGAGGAGCTACACTTGGTCTAAGTAGAATAGGGTAGACGCAATTTTGTTATTATTTTACATAGCATCATCATGTAATCATGTTGCCAAGTGTAGGCGTTCATATTTTGTTTGATTGACATGAAACCGTTAAGGATTTAAGTTTCATTATAGTTGAATATTAATGTATGAACTTATAGTATCATATATGTAGTTTTGTTGAAATTATGATATGGATTACCATATGGAAATTGTTAGTCATATGATGCCTTGGATATGGACATAAGCTATTGTTGAATGGAATCTCTATCGAATGTGCATGGGATGTTAATTGTTGCTAATGCATGTGTTCTTGTTGTCATATATTCATGAATTTGCTGATATGAGCTAGTTGAGCAAGTAGGAAGTAGTATTTAAGTTTTGCAATAGTAATGGACGGATTGATGGGTAAAAAGGATAGATAAACACCATTAGAATCACATAAAATAAGGGAAGGTGGACCTAGAGTGTTTCTAAGATAAGATTTGGAGTGTATGGGGGCAAAATTTAGGTAATGTAGTCACAGGAGGGAGTCCTACCGCCGCTAAAAGGGCTTCGCCGCTGCCAAATGGGAGACAGAGCCGAATGGCGCCGCGGCACAACCAATCCCGCCCCGGCGCAAGGGAAGGAAATTTGCCCAGGGGAAGTGACAGTGGCGAGGCGTGCCGCAGCTTGAGAAATCTCGCCGCGGCGCAGAGCAAAACAAATCATCCAAGAGGGTAACAGAACCAAAACTCGCCGCAGCGCATTGTGTCCTGCCACGGCGCGAGTCGAGAAAATAAAATAAGGGTTGGACAGAAGCAAAACTCGTCGCGGCGAGAACATATTACGCCGAGGCGTGAATTGTGGGAGTTGAGAACAGTAGTTCCATGAGGTGTTTCTGCCGCGGCGCCACATAGGTTGGCCGTGGTGAAGGTCCAACTCGCCGCAGTGATGTGAAATTAGGAGATGATATAGGAACACTTGTGAGAGGTTATTGGTATCGAAACTGATGGACGGATGAATCATAAACCCCTTATGGTAGTAGGATTTCTTTTATACAAATTTTGTTTTGTTTGTGGTGGTATGGTGATGACCCTAACATCAAGGTTCAAATTTCCTCATATTTTCGTAATGTGGTAAAATATAATGACCTCAAACCTTGATCATCAATTAATAATCTTGCATTTAACCACAAATACATTGAAAAGAAAGTAGGGTCCATCACACGCTCAATCTCAAATAAAACTAGGAAGCAAAATAAATTTTGTAGTTAATGGTGCAACCTATGTCATCTCCCTTGGAGTTTATGCCTCAATTTATTTATGAAAGGGGTATTCTAAGTATTGCTAATTGAAACTTGTTTTGGGGATTTGAAGTACTAGAATTTAATTGAACTAAATTTAATTGACAAAAATCAAAACAAACTTAAAGCTAAATAAGGTGAACAATTAGAAAATATAGTAGCTAGCCTTGCATTGGACTCCCTAGAATTCAATTATCTTTGCCCTTTTTAATTTACCAAATTTGGGTTTAATCCTTGCTCTTTAGTGTATTCCCTGTAAAAATTCTTGAATAACCATCCAAGGTTCAATTCATTAATTATTCAAGGAATTTGCAACCACAAGAAACCTTGAATAACTAATTAATTGAATTAAGAGTAAGAATACACTTTAACCAATCTTAATTGATTAATAGAATTTACTGCACAATTCACTTAAGATACTAATTAACCAATTAGATTAATTCCTCAAACAATTAATTGCACAAAAATTTCAGCTAATTAATCCAACAACCATTGCATCAATTAACCAAAGATCAAGAGGAATTTAAAAGTGATTTGCACAGCACTAATTCTGGAATTTTTACAAACGTGATGATCATAATTAAAATTCCAAAATTTAATTATATTCAATTCATTAAACAAACCAATCCAATAAATTTCAGCAATTAAATTTCTAAATCAATCAACTAAACCTAGTCAAATTAATAAAAGATTTAATGCTGGAATTAAAAGATATAGCAAAGAGTGTTTATCCAATTTGGTGAGAAAATATAGGGCTCAAATCTGCATCTGGGAATTTCCAAACTTCAGCTAGCCACCATGAGTGATTCAAGCTGCCATGGAGATTTTAATCAGAGGAGAGTTGATGAATTTAGCTTCAGCCATGGATGGATCACGAAAGAATACTCCCTGGACGTTCTCCCTGCCTCTCCCAGAAGTCTCGCCCTTTTTCTTCATGCCTCTCCTATTCTGCTCTCCGTCTCTTCTCTGGAATGAGTGAATGAATCTATATATGGGCGAGGGTTTCTGAAGATATCGAGGCATGAATGAAGTGGACTCTAGATGATTGAAATATGCTCCCTTTCACGTAAATTCTTTTTTATGATTCCACGTGCTCTTTAATGAATCACATGCAGCCTCCTTCGTGCAGCTCACCCTTTTGCATGCTGAAATCATGCTTTTTTTCTTCCCTCAACTCCAACGCTTTTGTTTCTCAATGAATCATGTGCAGCCCGTCTCTTTTTCTGACGTTATTTTCTTCATGTTGGCTCCCAGCTTCAGCGTCTTCCAACTTCTTCCAACTTCATATGAGCTTTTTCACAGTTTCTCATGTGTCTTCATTTGATTCTGCCCATCGTTGTAACGTGTTTCCTGTTTGTTTATGCTGCAGCCTATAACTTCCAGCTGAAAGCTCCTTCTCTCCTTGTAGAACCAAAGCTCAAACCTTCTCTTCATACCACATGATGCTTCTGCATGCTTTTCCACGTAAGACCTGAGCTCGAGATTGCTTCTTCAATTGTGTTCTGTTTCCAGCTCCAACTTTCTCACCTGCCTCCTCTATTTTGCTCTGTCTTTGTTCAGCCACATTCAGCTCGTTTTCTTGATGAACCCATAGCATTCCTTTTCTCCCATGCATCTGCTTCTACGTAGAACCCCTTCTCGAGCTTCTCTTCCTTGTTCTGCAGCTCTTCATTCAGCTCGTGTTTCTCGCCTGAACTCCAACCCAAGTACTGCTCAGCTTCTTCACGTGGTTCAAGCTTATTTTCAACGTCACTTTCACGTACCTACAAGTCATGCTTCTTTGTGCTTTTTTTTTCAAACAGAGGCTGTCTTCTTTACTTGCTTTTTACGTTGAAACTGCAGCTCATGCAAGCTTCTTCTCTGTTTCTGCTCACTTTCTTCCATGTGTTCTGCACAGCGTTGAGCTTCCTTCTCCTCACTTAAACCATGCAAGCTTTTCACGTTGCTTTCTTGCATTTGCTGCTTCTTCTTCACTCGAATTCACTTTTATTTCTTCCAAACTGTACACATGAAGCCTTCATCTTTTCTTTAAATCAAATGTTCATTTAAGCTATCCCATCAAAAATTCTGCACAATAGAATGGAAAGAATGAAATAGAAATTTTCACAAAATTCACAAAAATTCATTTAAAAAGATTTATGCATTAAAATCCAAGATTTTGTGATTTAATTCCTAAAGTGCAAAAGATGACTACTAAGCTTAAATTCCATCTAAGTAAATCCATTGAGCCTCATTTAACTATTAAAATGCTTAAGTTTAGGGGGATAAAATACATAAAAATCACACTTATCCATGATGTAATAACCTAAGAAGGTAATTTGAATCTTCTAAAGCCAAGCTTGAACTAGAAATGAGTTAAGAAGATCCCATATCTTCCAAATTTCCCATGAAAATGACAAAAGCTCATTGTATGGTCAAGCAATACATGTCTCGACCATTAAAAGGAAGAAGTACCTAGGGAAGTGTCTCATGGATTCTAAGGTCATAAATGGTCTAGATATGAGCCATGAACCTAATGGAACCATTGAAATAAATTTGGGAGACCTATTTTAAGTAGTGAAAATTTAGGGTTCAAAAAATGTCCTAATGAGGCGACTTGGTGTTAGACATGTTTAGGCTTGTATATGATGGCCTTAATGAGTTCTCTTGAAGTCATATGGCCCATAAAAAGTGAGATTTTAAAGCCTAGAAGTTGAATTATGGGGGTTACCACTTAAGGGGCATAAAGTAGCTGAAATTTACATTATGAGTTCTAAGATGCCTAATAGCAATGAAATGACTTAAAATGAATCCTAATAAGTTGATTTGCATTTATATTGATATATATATATAGGCCAAGCTCATTCAAGTCCCTCTTTATGTGTGTGCCAACCTGAGAAAGAACAAAGAAAAGGAAAAGAACAAGTGGGTTAGTGGTGTATCAAAGGCTTCTAGCTTCCAAAGGTAGCTTACTATTCTTTTCTTGCATACATTTGGGTGTATTTAACTTGAGATACTTGTATGCATTGGTTGTTTGATGTTTGCATGAGTTATGTTTTAAATTGGCTCTTTAGCATGAGTTGCACATGCATATAAGATAAACTTAGCTCTTAGCATGAGAAGGTAGGGAATTGAGAGCACAGTAGTTCTTCCCTTACCTAGAGTTGAGCCTAGTTGAGTCTAGCTAGTATACAAGATTTGCATGCCAATCCCATATTTAAGTGCTTTTATGCATCAAAACTACATGCTTGCATTTTCTCATGCTCATCCATTGTATGTATTGATCTAAGAATGAATTTGGCTACTAAGATTCTCCCAAGAATCTCACTCCCTTTATCTCCCACTAACCATGATAGGTACCACAAACAAAGAAAAGGAACTAGAGAAGAATTAGTGCCCTAGAGTGTGTATTAGAAAGCTTTTGATGTATATGTTGTGTAATGTATAAGTGAGACAAACTAGTAGTAGGCTATGATGTATATGATGATGATTTGTAAAAGGAAGTTGTGTACAAGCCTAAGACTATGGAATGATGCTATCTTAATGTACATATGTGCATTTAGAACATGTTTTACTTTGTGAAGTGTCATGAGGCCTATATGCAAAGTTACAAGTAGGATTGTGATTTTTAAATGCTAGACATATTTTATTTGATGGCTTCTATAGAAATGAAGTATAAATGGATTAAAATTTGATCAAGGGAAGAGATTGCACATTAGGGCCCAAATGAACCATTTCAGAACCAAAATTTGGTTCAAATTGCCATAAATTGCAATCTTACCCTTGATAGCCCAAATGACTTAACTTGGGATTGAAATTTGGTAGACACTTATAGGACATATAGAGATTTCTAACAAGCCAAAGTTTGCATTTTTTTTTTTTTTAGCTCTATAGAATATTTGATGAAATTTTGAGACATGTCCTAAAATGTTGAATTATGCAGTTACTATTTATACCATCCAACCCTCAATTTTTGCACCTTTTGAGGGACCAAATGGAATCATTTGAACTTGAAATTTTTACAGCATAAAATTCAGATCATAAAATTTCCATAGATATCTAATTTACATAAATTAGAGTTGTGTAGCCAAAATTATGAATTTTTAAAATTTAGGACCCTTTTATGTCAAAATGGTCAAAATTTGGCTATATGGATCCTATATGCAAATGGGGCTTGGATTATGATCATAAGAGTTAAAACCAATATGAATATGGAAGTTTTGAAAAAAGATGGAAAGAAATTTAAATTCGACCCCTATAGGTTCATTTGACGTCTAGAAGGGATGTAAAACTACCGCTAAAAGTTGTGAAGTGGTTGTTTTTATTGAATTTGACGTTAGTTAATATGAGAATGGCTATGTAGAACTAGTTATCGCACAAATGAGGGACATTAGCAAGGAATTGCTCCTGAGAACAATCTCGTCACATCGCGGTAGGTCTAGTTGCAATGGGAATCAAGTTCGGGTGTGCATTTCCTATCTGAGAGTGATCTCATCAGTGCATAGGCAACTTGGGCCATGATGAGAATTGCATTTTATGAGATTTTGGTCCCAAACTAAGCCTAGCTGTAGGATGAGTCCTCTACATTATGGCAAAGATACTAAACCATGATTTTAAGAGTTCCATAGGCCACTTCGGTTGTGGCCCAACCCTTTTGAGCCATGACCTTAGTTATGTAATTCCCAACTATTCTATATAAACTTGTTTTTCATCATTTTAATGATAAGTAATGACTAGTGGTCCAACATCTATGAGTTTTCATACTTCTTGGAGGCATTTGAATGGTATAACTAGGCTTAATGAGAAATGTGATTCCATATAAATATGAATCCTCTTTTATGCCTTGGTAATGAATATTGTTGATATAAAAGTTCAAATTTTTCCATATTTTCATATATTGCTAATCTATCACCTTAATTACACTGATTAAGTGCCAAATTGTGTTTGATTAGCTTAATTAGGAGTTAGGGTGTTACACAGGGCAACATGGTTATATGCATGTCTAAGCATGCTTTGACGGCTCTAGTGAGTCCTATTGGAGTTATATAGATTATGTATAATGAGATTCTGAGGCCTAGAAGTTGAATCTTGAAAGTTACCTCTTAAGGCTTAAATTGACATAATGAGTTCTAAGGTTGTGAAGAGTTAAAAATACTAAATAAATAGTGCCAATACCATATGAATAGTAAATATGGAATTTATGGCTTGAATTATGAGTTCTAGAGGTTAAGTTTGCCTAGGATCCATATTTAGTAAGATCCCTAACCTAAAGACTTGGTGAAGGACAACTTGAGGGGAGCTAAATCCTACAAGAATTTCACAAGTTCTAGGCACCAATTAACGTAAAAATGAACATAATACATTATGTAAAGCCACCTAGAAAGTGTTCCTAAAGGAAATGTGAGAATAACGGTTCTAAGTGCATTTTGAGTGGTCTAAGTCATAGTTCAAGAGTCATAAAAGTAAGATTAAGCAAGCATTGGCCTTGATTGATAACACATGTGTCAATATTGATGTTTTTAGGTGTAAGATTGAGGAAGGATCAAGAAGAGGTTAAGAGTTTTGGCATTGGTTTGTGATATTTCAAGCTAGCTTACTTTCTCTTAACTTTCATGCATGGTGATTGTTTGAGCTTGATTGCATTGCTATGTATTGATTGTTTTGATAACATATTGTCATGAATGTACTAGTTTTTAAGTTATGTACTGCATGATGAGTTTATGGTTTATGGCTAAAGTAAAGGGGCATGATATTGAATGCAGTAGTTCACCTATAGGCCTAGGGGAAAAGCCTAAGCCGAGATAGATGTGATGGCCATCATGAGAAGTTACAGTATGTTTACTAGTTTTCATGCTTATCTGTGTTATCTTGCATGCTTGTAATCTTTGCTTAACTTTGTATGCATGTACTTGGTAGCATGCATATAACCATTAAGATTCTCCCAAATCTCGTCTTTTTTTTTCTATTTTTTCCCATTAACCAATGCTAGGTGAAAGTATAAGTATCAAAAAAAGGAAAGAACAAGTTAGTCTCTAATGATGTCTAGAAGCAGCCAAGCTATGCTTATGCATGTTTTGTATTTACATTGTATATTGTTACTAAACTCTTAGGGGGTCATATATTCTTCTTCAAGGAACATTTCCTGACAGTGGCTTTTTATCCTATGAGCCACTACCATTACTAGCCCCCTTCTTACTTCTATTCTAAAAGGCTCTATACCTCTATCACACTTGCCCTCCATTGTTTTCTTTCTTTTAGCCTCAATCTCCATTAAGGCCTTTTTGGACACCCTACACTTTCCCACCAACTCATCAAAATTATGAATTTGAAAGGGTGCAATCTTATCCTTCAATTCTGATTTAAGGCCCCTCTCAAACTTGTGACCTTCCAAGGCTCATCGTCAAATTGTTTCAAATATGAGGAGAAACAAGATAACTGAATGAACTTTGTAGCATATTGATAAAGGCTATTTTCATATATTTTAATCTTCCTAATTTGGATATTTTGATAAATAATTATGGCTTATTGCATTTAATTAGATGAGTTTTGACTTTATTAGCCATTTATGCACTTTATAAATTAATTTATAAAATTATTGGTTTTTTACGTATTAATTCTTTTAAATAATTTTGAGAATTTTTCCTATTAGATATTCCCTATCATTTGTGCATATTTTGATGGGCAAATGGAAGTCAAATGGGAAATTTAATTGGAAGCATTATATGCAGCCACTTTTTGCACATCTTTTGGTTTTGGTTCATGGAAAAACAAAGGCTACATGAGCTCTCTTGTTCACACGAGGGAAGCACAAACTCAAGATAGCAACTCCACATAGCAGACTCACGTCCAGTTCATTACAAGGCATGGTTTATATATGTATAAGCTCATCCACGTCACAAGCATATAGGCAGCATGCAGAACCACTAATATACACCTCCAACATACGTTGACAAACACACACAGTAGTTGAAGAAGCAACACATTCACTCACGGGTCTGTTCACTTCACTCCATAACCATCCATTCCACATAGCACCAGCATGAGGCACGAGTCACCTCCAGCACTCTTAACTTCATTCACCCACGTAGGCACTTCCACCTTCATTTGGCACTCTCTCACAGCCACGGGTTCCTCTATACAGCAGCTACACATCTACATGCAGCTCATATGCATAGTTTCCATGTACCACTTAAGAAGCAAAATGTGAGATTTGCATGGCATTTTGTTTAAACATACATTCAAACACGTAACTTCACATGCATATGCACACTCATGTAGCTAAACACACTCTAGCTCACCCACGACCATCATATACATTTTGTTTTGGTTCAGGCTCACAAAATAACATACGTGCTAGAAGAGAATGAGAGCAACGGTTTCAAGGAAGGATGAGAGAAGCATAATGTAAATTACACAAGGCAGCATGATTTTAGATTCTCACGTGAAGGGATAGGAAGCTATGGGTTTTAGTGCTTTTTGAGGAGGAGAAACACAGAACAAATAAAAAAGTCTCGGGTTTGATGTAGAAAAGGTAGGGAATTATTGAATAGTAGAAAACACGTGAATGCACCAACTGACATGGAAGATTCCCATGTGGAAGATGATGCAAAAGAGGTAGGCTCAATTTTATAAAGGAAAAAAGCACATAGAAGACGAAGCTAGGATTGGAAGGGAGCCACGGGACCAGAAGAAGGAGCTAACATGGCGAGAACACATTAGAGTGATTGAAGAAGCAAATGGGAAATATTAAATGAAGCACGTGAAAGAGCATGAAGAAGCACGTGCGGTGGGGAGAAAAAGGGAGGCTTGGACAGCATCCAGAGAACACGTGAATCATCCATCATTCACTCTTCATACATTATCCCTCCATTCTCTTCCATACCGTAGCTCTCCATTCCATTTTCACTCCACCATTTTGCATCCCATGAAGGCTTAATTGACTTGGTGGCTAGCTAAGAAGAAGACCTTGGATTGAAGCTTGAATTCATGGAGATTAGCAAAGGATTTTGGCTAAGCTTTCTATTTTATTTTTTTCTCTCTTTTTACATCAATTCTTGTCCTTGAACTTGCTTGGCTGAGCTTGTAATTGATCAAAATTAGTTTTATTTGTAATTCATAACTGATTATATATTAATTAAGAGAGTAATTGATGATTAATAGATTGATTTAAGTGTTGGATTTTTCATTAACCTTTAATTATCCATATATGCAGTTAAGGTGTTTGATGAAATGCATGTAAGAACTTGAGGGTTTAATTGTTTGATTTGAGAATTTCTTGGAGTTTAATTGGTTAATTAAACATCTTAAGTGATAATTCAGAGGCCAATTAATCCATTAATCACTCAATTTAAGTGTTTGTTGATCTAAAGGACAAGAATTAATGATTCAATATGGAGCTAAGATTTTAATTCAACATTAAATTGTTAAACTCTTTAATCTTGTATGGTAACTCAAGATGCATTACCATGAACACAAATAAGGATTCTTAGACCAAAACCAATGATAATTGAATTAGGATGAGGATAGTAAATACCAAGGGATGAATCCAAAGCTGGTCATATGTCTATCATTCACTTCTTAACTCATGTGCTCAGTTAGTAGTTAGGAACTTTATTTCAATCTAATTTTAGTTAGTTTAATTAAATCAAAAATCCCCTTTAATTAGGTAGCTTTTAGGTTCATCTTACACTTAGAGGGCTTCTTTTAAATACTGAAATCCATTTCCAAGGGAGATGATCTAAGTTGCACCCTATATTACAAATCTTTTCCAACCTAGTTTATTTGAGGTTTCTTAACACAACCATCATATATTGATCCATATTTATCTCACCTTACTTAAGGAAATTAAATTTAGCTTCTTTATCAACCCTCACTGATGGTGGAAAGTTTTGCTCTCAAAGGCTATTTGAAAGTTCTCCCAAGTCAAGGCTATCCTCCTTGATGCTAGTAGCCTAAATGCACTACACCATTAGTGTTCTACCCCACCTTCTAACTTATAAATAGCCAATTTAGCCATTTATTCAAAGGGGCATATCATAACTTCAAAAATTCTCTCAAGTTGCATCAGCCACCTCTCTACCTTATAGTGTCCAACTCCTTCAAGAACGATGGAGAATCAACCTTTCTAAACTTGGCCAATACAACTGAGACACCATCTTTCCTCCTTTAATGCCCCACACAAAGGTTTTGACATCCACCAACCCGATTCCTAACCGACACCTTTTGATTCTGTTTGTTCATGGTCTCATGCAATTGTTGCAGCATTTAAACAGTGGCTGCATAGGCCTCAACTTACTCCTGAAGCTAGTCATTGCCCTCATGGTAGCCTCGAAGGCCTCAGCTTGCTCTCTTATATAGTTGGCCATTGCAGTCATAGCCTCTTGCACTTCCCTCAACATTTTAGCAATTTCACGACATGCAACCATAGTATCCTACAATGTTATAAGCACAACAAGTAGCTTCCCATAGTATCCTTGAGTGGCTCGTCGTACAACCCTCAAAATAATACTAGGTTGATAAAATATGTAGCAAATGGCACAACCTAGGTCATCTCCCTTGGAATTGGCGTTCAATGTTTAATTGAGTTTTCCAAATGTTAAAAGACTCTAAAAATTCCTAAACTAAGCGATTTTGATTTAATTAAACTAAATTGAATTAAAATTCCTAAATTCTATCTAATTAGGTGAATTATGGTCTTGTGACTAGCTTCGGATTTGTCCCTTGGTATCCACTATCCTTATCCTATTCTAATTGTGATTAATTCTGGCCTAAGAGTTCCTAATCGTGTTCATAACAATTTATCTTGAGTAACCACGCAAGATTCAAGAAATCAACGATCTAATGTTGAATTGAGACCTCAACTCCGCATTAAACTGTTAATTCTTGTTTCTAAGATCAATGAACATCCAATTTAATTGATTAACTAATTGATTAACATCTGAATCATCGTAAATATTTAATTAACCAACTAAACATTAAGGAATCCTCAAATTAAACAATTACGCTCACTCATGTATTTTATCGAATACCTCCGAAGCATACATGGAATTCAGATAATATTGATGTCTAATGCAATCAATTAATCAACAAAAATTACTTCTTAATTAGTGTCTAACCAACCACTAATTATAATTACACAAATTCCTTATCAAATACATCTTAACCAAGAAAATAAATGAAAGAGAAAAAGTGTAAGAAAAATAGAAAAGTCTTAGCCAAAATTCTAAATTATGCTTCCATGGATTCAAGCTTCTCCAAGAGATTCCTCCTTGCTAGCCTCAAGATGAACTAAAGCTTCATGGGATGTTGGATGGATGGAAGATGGAATATGGCGTGAAAGATGGATGATGATTGGAATGATGGATGAAGGGGTGAATGGATGGGGGAAGGATGTATGAAGAGATGAATGGGATGGATGATGTGCCGCGAATGAATGAGATGATTACATCTTTATATAGGCGAGGATTTGCTAAGAGTTTGAGGCGTGAATGAGTTGTATTCAATGAATGAAGGAGGCGTGCAGAATTATACTCCTTTCTTCATTAAAAATCCACGTTCTTCTCTTTGTTCTGCTTCACGTGTTAACTAATGCATCTTCTCTATACTATTCACGTGCTTTCCTTTGTATCATGCAGCTTCCTTCTTTAGTTCTTCACGTGTTCATTTAACCTTCAGCCCAGGCTTTATTAATATCTCACATGCTCAGCTGCTTCTCTTCGTGTTTGCTTGTGCCTTCTGCATTTCTGTAGCTCTTCTTCACGTAAATACTGCAGCTCTTCTTTGTCATGCAGCAGCTCATTCTCCTCCCTCAGCTCATGCTTCATTAATTTAGATTTTTCTTAACATCAGCCTCTCCTTCCCACGCTCCAGAATGTTTGTTTATTTTATATATATATAATGGGCCCCACTTCATTCCATATTGAGTATAATATCAATATTCATGCAATCACGTTCAGCTTCTTCATTTTTCTGCCCAGTTTCTTCACTTCAGCGTCTTCCACATGCAGCTTCTCTTCATTCTGTTCTCAAGCTTCTTTGTTTTCAGCTCCAGCCTTGCTTCTTCTGCATGCGTTCTTCTCGAGTTAGCTCGTTCAGCTTGCTCTGTTCTCCATCACATCAGCTTCCTCAATGCAAAACCACGTTATTTTCCACTAAAGCCTCTGCATGCAGCTTCATAACCTCGTGGCTTCTTTTCTGCATTTTCCAGCTCGAAAATCACGTTGCTTTTCTCTGTTCAGCTCGTGCCTCGTTCAGCTTGTGTTTCTTTGCCTGAACTCTAGCTAAGCCATTTCACGTAGCACTTTCTTGTTTCTACTTCTTCAGCCAAGCTCAAGCTTCCACGTTCTCTGCATTTCGAGTCTACTTCTTCTCTTTCTCTCATTCAGCTCCAGCGTCTTCTTCTTCTTGATGTCCACGTGGAACTCTTCCTCACGTCAACTCCTTTATGGGTGGACCAAAGATATGTGTGAATGAGTTTGTGAGTTGGACGTGCTTCCTTTTGCTGTGTGTGTGAGTGTTCCAAAGCTGCTAGAACTCATGGCCTGCACTCTATCACGTGAGCCCGTGCCTTCTCTACTTATCCTAACTAAGCATGTGCATATTTGTGGCATGGCTGTTATTCATCAGCTTTTCTCTAGCTTCATTCATTCCTTAGCTTCTTCTTCACGTGGCTTCATTTGGCTTCATTTGCATGACTCACTCATTCATTTCTTTCTCATTTAAACTTTAGCCTAAGATCTCCTTTGATGCTTCTCCATTCAAGCTCTAATTGCCAAAAAAATAATCTGCACAAAAAGATAGAAAAATTCACATAATTCATTTAAAATGATTTATGTATTTAAAATTAATTATTTTTCCAATTAATTCATAAAGTGCAAAGAATGGCTATTAAAATAAAATTCCATCTAAATACACCCCTAGAATCATATTTGGTCACTAAAATGCTTAAGTTAGGAGGATTAAAACATATAGAATTCATGCTTATCAATCCTACAATGCTATAAGCACAACAAGAAGCTTCCCATAGTATCCTACAATGCTATAACCACAAGGGCAAATCCAAACACAACTTCATCAATAGCATATTCATACAGATATAAATGACATTGCCAAACCATAATGTTTCTACTCCTAGAATGCATGCATCATAATTGCCAAGTCTTATAACCACAAAGTTCAAAATTTATCTTAGTTTCTTGAGCCGTTGTTCTGATACTAATTGTAACAACCCTAACTTTTAATCATACTAATTAAGCATAATCATACAATTGATAATCAATAATTAAAATCTAGAGTCAATACTAACTTACTAATGGATGAAAATGTAGGAAAATTTAAACTTTTTATTAATTAATAACCACTATTCAAATAAGATATAAGTTTATAGGGAATTTAATTTCCCATTTAAGACTTTCAATTCATCCATAACTGAATCTAGAAGCACAAAACTATGATATATTTGTTTTCAAGTCATTATTTATTATTAACATAGTGAAAACTAAAGTTTATAAGCTAGAATGGGGTTTAGGGATGTAGGCCATGACATGGAAGGACTTTACCACCGCTTAGATGGCTATTGGAACCTTTAAAAGCATTAGGATGTACTCATGTTGGGACTCGAGCACTCTTCATTGTGACTTAATGCAATTATGTAATTCTAAAACTAAAATTTTGGACTTGCACTATGACTTAGCCCGCGATTGGAACTAATCCATACCAAAATCCTGATCCTTGCCATAACTCAAGCTACCCACACCACAATGAAGTTAAATACTATAACCTTACTGGGTGAAATTCGCAACTAGCACCACAGTAAAACAAGTTGTGCCATGGCAAGGCTCAGTTCTGTAAGACTCCTAGGCTAAAATATTTGACTCAAGCTATAGTGCTCCTCAGTTTTGTATGAGCTCTAGCTGTGACTTAAGTAGTTTTGGGCACGACTCAATTTACCTTTGATTTTAAACACTCCAACCATTAGGTACTCCCTATAAAAAAAAGTCCTAAGGCCCTTCTAGAGGTAAAATACCTGACTTTAATGATATATAGTCTCTTATGTACCTCCTTATTCTTACCTTCATCACTTAGAGACTTAAAGATTAATTAGATTAATTGAACTTTACCATGTATTAGTATTTTATCCATTGTATTAGCAAAAGTGTACATGAAGTCACAAGTGCCAACCTCAAAATATTATATTCCCTACCAACTAATCTCAGACCGCTTTAAGCAAGTTTCAATAGATCAAATGAACATATCCAACTCCTTAAAACTCTAGAACAACCTCAGGTATAAAATATGGCTATAATGCATGCACAATTCACTTATAAAGCATACATGACAGCTAAAAATGCATGTAACAGAATTAAGGCAAAACGAACAATTGATGTCATAACCATGTTCATTAGATTGATAAGGCAAGTTCCATACATAGATATTAGTACCTATGTGCTTGATCATTTGTAATTACATTGAAGTCCATATAAATTAGACCTTAGTCTTCTAAAGGCTAGATCCTTAGCACAAAACATCAAAATACACACTTGACAAGAATGAATGCATCATAATGCTATACAAGTTAAGTTAGACAAAATTAACATCTCTACAAAATTGAAAGTATCCAAATGCAGAAGTCCCACATGAGGCCTAACCTTAAGGGCGCTCATCCACTTGGTTTTCCTTTTCTTTAGTCAATAAACTTTCACATGAAATTGTTAGCCTATAAAATAGGGTGAGATATAAATCTCAATAACCAAAGGAGAAATTCTATACATATGAGCAAATTAATCAACATAAATGCATTTTATACCAATAAATACCAAAATCATCAATTTAATCAACAAATGAACTAGTTGGACTACTAGTGACTACTATCTTATACTAACAATCACGTACAACATGTTAATGGCCAAAAAATAGAAAGAAAGGTCTATCCACAACACTACCTCCCTATTGAGCACACTCATGGCTCAATGCATTCTTTGAGTCTAATCATAACTCAGTGCCTAATCGCAACATAGTGCACGAGTGGTAACATGATCACAATTCCACCAAAGACACACTCATTTAGTATAGAAAACATATATGTGCAGTAAATATCATATTAAAAATGAACATATGCAAGGAATTAGAATTAAATCCTAGTTATCTCATTTAGTTGCATCAATTTCTTAAAAGACAACATTAATTTCTAACACTCTAGAGGTCCTAAATTGCCAAAAACTATATTCTAAATCATCATCCTTTACAGAAATCAACTAGTCATTCATTCCTAGCATCAAGAACTACTCAAGAATCACTTATCTAGTTTCAAATGAAATTTCAAATCCAAACTTAAGTCTTCCAACACTAGAAATCAATGTCCCACTCTAAAATCTTAGTATTTTTGTACAAAATCAAAACCCAACATGAAAGTCAGTCATTAGGGCCAAAATCTAACATAAAACACACTAAAATGGAGAGGAAATACTTAACTAATGGTCCTTCTAACGTCAACCTCCAAAAATCATGTAAGAACAACCAAACACACACTTTGAGATTTTAAGATGAGATGAAAAATTCACTAAACACAAAATTAATCGGACCAAAATGTAGAAGAAAATGAAAGGATTAACTTCTATATAACTCTTATTAACTTAGTCTTTCTCTAAGAGTGTAAATTAGAGCCATTAAATAAAGAAACCCTAGCCCCTCTTGAAATGTGCGAAAATGCTCTCTTTGCTCTATAGAACATATGTATTTTAGTACTAAAGTAAATGGCAAATAGGCTCCTTAGGGTTTTAGAGCAAATAGGCTAGTCCAATGAGCCCTATATTTCAATTAATCTTATTTCCTTAAGTGTTAGGCCAAAGTTAGGCAAACCCAATTGTGTTGGGTCTCTATAAAACTAAAATTAAGCCTTCGTAATTTATTCTTAGTATATTTAAATTAACCATGGGGCCTAAATAAAATTTCTAACCCAATTAGGTTTAAATCCACAACAATATTTTATTTTTTTACCAAAACTATCAAACAATTATTACATGCCTTAAAATGCCCAAAATAATCCTTTTCCTTAAAAATTTCTATTTTACATAATCTTTCTAAATTCCTCTTAATAAATCCAAAATTCTCCATAATTACATTTCAATTAATTTTGGGATTTACACTTATTGACCATCACTGATAATGGATAGTATTTGCTCTCAAAGGTTGTTTAGAAGTTCTTTCAAGTCAAGGCTATCCCCCTTGACGTTAACAATGCTCTACCTTACCTTCCATCTTATAAATAGCCAATCTAGCCTTTTATTCAGTGATACAAGTCATAACTTCAAAGATTTTTTCCAATTGCATCAACCACCTTTTAACTTTATTAGTGTCCAACTCTCTTAAAAACATGAGAGGGCCAACTTTTCTAAACTTGGCCAATACCACTGACAAATCATCTTCTTCCCTATGGCACCCCACACCTAGGTGTTGGCCCACACCATGTTACCTCCAAGCACCTCTTTGCTTTGCTTGTTTAATGTCTCATACAATTGTTATAGCATTTGAGCAATGACTGCATGGGGCTCCACTTGCTCTTAAAGCCGGTTAGTCATAGCCCTCATAGTAGCCTTATGGGCCTCTGCCTATTCCTTCATATGGTTGGCCATTGCAATCATTTCCCATTGCACTTCCCTTAACATCTTAGTGGTTTCACGGTGTGTAGCCATCGTCCCTGCAATGTCATAAGCACAATAAGAGGATCCCCATTAAACTACAACCACAAGGATAAGTCCAAATACAACCTTATCCATAACATGTATATACAGACATAAATAATACTACTAGACTAAATTACTCCTATTCTTAGCATGTATACATCATAATTACCAAGTTTCTATCCATGGAGTCCATAATCTAGCATAGTTTTCCTGAACCAGGCTTTTATACCAAATGTAACAACTTCAACTCCTAATTAAGTTAATTATACACAATTATGTTCTTAATCGATCGCAATTATAATTTAATTTAGATAATAAGTTAATAGATAAAAATATAGGAAAATTTGAACCTTCAAATCATCATTATTCACCATCAAGACATACCAAAGGATTTGTATTCATAGGAGATCAAAATTCTTGTTAACACTTTTCACCTAATTCAAATTTGCCTCCAAGAAGCATAAAAACTTATATACATCATATTAGTAGTCACTACTCATTATTAATATGTTGTGAACCATGCTATCATAGCTAAAAGAGGGGTTTCAAGACTTAGGCCATGGCTTGGGATGGTTGGTTCGTAGCTAATTTAGCCTTTGAAGCTTCTAAAAGCTTGATTCTATATTTGTGTCATAACTTAAAAGATTCACGTTATGTCCAAACTCAAGTTTTGGACCTAGAATCCCTCAAAATGCAATTCTCACCACAGCCCAAGTTGTCCACAACGTGGCGAGGTTGCTTTAGGGTAGGCGATCCACATCTAGACACGAGTCTTACAATGCTGAGCCTGTGACAACCCTATCTTCTAATCATTGTAATTATAGTTAAATACAAGATTAATTAATTAATGATCAAGGTTTAAGGTCATTATATTTTACCACATTACGAAAATATGAGGAAATTTGAACCTTGATGTTAGGGTCATCACCATACCACCACAACAAAACAAAATTTATATAAAAGAAATCTTACTACCATAAGGGGTTTATGATTCAACTGTCCATCAGTTTTAATACCCATTAACCTCTCACAAGTGTTCTTATATCATCTCTTACCATGGATAAGTTTCACAAATCTCGCCGCGGCAATAGCTGTGACTAGTTGGACCTTCGCTGCGGCCAACCTATGTGGCGTCGCGGCTGAAATGCCTCCTAGAACTACTAGTCAACTCCCAGGATTCTCACCTCAGCGCAATATATTCGCGCTACGGCGAGTTTTGCTTTTGTCCAACACTAATTTTTATTTCCTCGACTCGCGCCGCGGCAGGACACACTGTGCCGCGACGAGTTTTGGTTCTGTTACCCTCCTGGGCAATTTTTTTCACTTTGCGCCGCGGCGGGGTTCGTTGTGCCGTAGCGCCTTTCAACTCTGTCTCTCATGTGGCCACAGCGAAGCCTTCTTGGCCGCGGCAGAATTCCCTCTTGTGACCACATTACCTAAATTTCTCCCCCTACACTCTCAATCTCATCTTAGAAACACTCTAGGTCCACCTTCCCTTGTTTTATGTGATCCTAATGGTGTTTATCTATCCTATTTACTCATCACTCCATCCATTACCATTGCAAAACTTAAATGCTACTTCCTACTTGTCCCACTAGCTCATATCAGCAAATTCAAGAATATATGACAACAAGATCACATGCATTAGCAGCAATTTACATCCCATGCACATTCCATAGAGATTCCATTCAATAATAGCTTACATCAAAGGCATCATATGACTACAATTCCCATATGGTGATCCATATCATAATTCCAGCAAAACTACATATATATAATGCTATAAGTTCATACATTAATATTCAACTATAATGAGACTTGAATTCTTAGCGATTACATTCCAATCAAACAAAATATGAACGCCTACACTTGGCAATATGATTACATGTGATGCTATGCAAACTAATAACAAAATTGCATCTCTACTAAATAAGCCTGCCTAAGTGTAGCCTTCTCCCATATGATGGAGCTCATGGATTTTCATCCACTTGCTTCCCTTTATCCTTACCCGAAGAACTTTCACCTGAAATGTTAATCCCATGAAACGGGGTGAGATATAAATCTCAGTAACCAAGGCAATTCCATCATATATCCAATTTAATTAGCATATAAGCATGAATCAAAATCAACATCAGAATCATATCCATCATATCAGCAAATGAAACAATTAGGCTATCATGATTACTATCCCATACTAGCAATCATATTATCACATGTTAAAGGCCATTAACACCCGGAGAGGCCCGTCCACGGCACTTACTCCCTATTGAGCACAACCGGGGCTCAGTGCATCTGGGTTTGATCATAACCCGATGCTCGATCGAAGCACATGCACGGGTGGCAGCCGCACCACAGCTCCACCATGGACTCACAAGGTCCAATCACAATTCAACAGATAGCCAATCAATTCATTCAACATTTCAAATCATTCATATACAGCAACATATGAAATTAAATCAAATATATACGTGGAATTGATATAACTCGGTTACCTCACTTGTAGACACTTGCAACAGTCACCAATGGTGCAGAAATCCTCCTATAACCATAGCATCATAGAATTACTACTCTAATTCATCATTAACAGTTATAATCAATACCCAAAGAATTTAAGATGCTAATGACTACCTAAGAATCACTTACTCAGCCACTATTAGTCCCAAATTCGGATTAAAATGTCCTTCACCAGAAAACTCAATATTCCACCCAAAATTCGTACATAATTATTACCCATTTTATAAGTCAGTTATGTGGGTCTCAAATTAACAAATGAAGCATCAAAATGGAGGGTTTAAACTCACCCAATGTCAGCCCTAGCCTCAACCTACGAATTTCACCAAGAAAATTCCCAAATTCCCACATTTCAGATTTTGGGTAGAGTGAAAATGCTCCAAATGAAAAACTAATCGGACCAAATTAAAGAGAAAGATGAGGGGATTAAGTTGTATAACTTTTACCTTGGCTGAATCTTGCTCTAAATGTGAGAAAATACAGAATTGGTGCCCCCAACCCTAGCCTCCTCTCCAAGCTCTGAATTTTCTCTTTGTGTTTTGTGTTTCAGCAAGTGTGAGGGAGAGGCTAGTGTATTAGGGTTTTAGTTGGGTTTAAGTTAGGTCAAATGTGGGTCATGGGTTGCTCCAAGGTCCATCTCTTAATGGGCTTCAGGTTTTTGCTTGTTGGGCCAATTTTTTTTTAGAGTGTTGGGCTGCAGAATTTTACTGGGCCAGTTTTATATGCAATGGGTTGCTGAAGTTTAATTAGGCCAGACCAAATTTTAAGAGCCCAAAGGTTTTGGGTCTGCACAAGGGTCATTGGTCCACTTAAAGGAGTCTATACAAGGTGGATTTTGGGCCTCCATCACACTAAATTGGGTTGGGTCTGCACCTAACTAATTGGGCCTCCATTAGCCTCTTATCATGATCTATTAATTTAAGCCTAGATAGGATTTCTATCTCAATTAAATCTCAACCCATATTAATTATTCCTAATTAATCTAATCTGTGATTAACACCTTAATTAATTATGGGGTGTTACAAAGCCCTTCCCATGTTGTGACGAGATTGCTCTTAGTCACAACTCATAGACCCAATTCCGTGTCTCATTGCGGCAAGCCCGACTTCCGCCATAGTGAGATTACTCTCTAAAGCATATCTCTTTTACCTTCCTCAATTTGCACCACAGCCAAACCTCTTATACATTAGCTTGATTTGTCTCCAATACCCTTTACATGTCTTTTGGTCGTGACTCAATGGATTTTAGTCACAATTTGAATGACATTCAAACCTTAAGATACAAGAACTAACCCATTTATAACTCACCAAATTCCTTCCCAAGACCTTTCTACAACTAAAATGCCAAACTTTTAAGGTTATAACTTCCACAATCTTCAACCAAACCACTTTCATGATCCAAGGACTCAAAATGTAACACCAAAATTTCTAGCTTATTTCATGATACTCATAAGCTTCACATCATTAAACTCCATGAGGGTGTATGAAAAAGGGAATAAAAATAATGAATTTCTTTGCGTTGCACTTTATTTAAAAATTTCATTCGATGTCACGTGGACCATGTAGGTTCATGCTATACATTCTCATATTTAATTACATCAATACAACTCTTTTGTATCATAAAATCATGCCCACAACTCATGGAAATCAAGGAAGGGCTCAAAATAATAAAGTGCATTTTCGGCCAGAGTTGACCCCTTTTCTGACCAAATTTTGAAAAATCATAACTAATTTTAGAAAAATTGAAATCACATATTCTTGGCCATTCTAGAAAGCTACGGATGTCTACCTCACTCTAAAAATACGCCCAGACCATAACATTCATCAAAGAAGGCATTTGACATCCAAAAAGGGTCCAAAGGTCAAGCTGCCTCCTGGTGCTGTCACAGATTCTGCAGCAAAATTTAAAAATATCCAATTAATTCCAAAAAAAATCCAATTCATGTAAATGATATCAATCTAGAAATATGTGGATATTATCTAGAGGGAAAAAATATTTCCAGACCAGCTCAGGCAACCCAAACCTCAGAATCCAATAGAACAGTAACTCAGGTAGGGTAAGGGTCCTAATACTGGACAAAATGTTCAAAAATTCATATCTCCCTCTCTAGACCTCTAAATGAGGTGCTTCTAGTTGGCACTAGTCACTATGAATGCCTAATTTTTCTGTATAAAATTTTGTGGCAGTTGGACATCATTTGGGCCCTGTAGGACAGATTTCATTTTTGAACCAAATGAATAATGCAACAGACCAAAACCAAAAAAATTGCCAACTTTGAAAATTCATCAAATATTCTGTAGACCTCTAAAAATTCTGGTCTTTAGCTTCCCAAAAATCTCTTAATGAGACCTATTTGCATGCCAAGTCTCAGATCAAAAATAAATCATTTGGCTAAAAAGCGATATAGGGTTCCATTATGGTCATTTTTGGCTCCATATAGGGTACCAAAGTGACCAAATGGTTTTCCCTTGGTCTTGGCACCTTTTGGGTAAGTCTAAAAGCACATTTAGGACTTGTGTGAGCTGCCCAAATGGTCCCAAACCTCATGCATCTCATTTTGGCCTTCTCATCCACACTTATGCATATTTCCATAAAGCCATTCATGAAGCTATAATGCCATAACATACCCAATTTACATTCCATCATTCATATAACATATTCTTTCATTCCTACATCACATAATATCATAATTATATATGTCTCAAGGGTCATAGACCATTTACAACAATAATATACATCATTAAGCATCATTATGGTTCAAAAAGGGCAAAAGCTAGACATATTGATGTCAATCTTCTTTCTTCAAGGTGGTTGGCTCCCATTGCCATGTCCACTTGGTCCACCTAGCATATTAGATCATTGGAGAGGAGGAGATGAGATTGAAAGAATCCCAATTGCTCATCTCCCATTCAATCATACATAATATATACAAAGCAAGCCTTAAAAATGCATGCATGGATAAAATGAAAGTCATGAACACTCAAGAAGCAAGCTTGGCATGTAAACAAGTCATACAAAGCATTCAAGAGCTCACCAAGTGTTTGGATTGGCCTCACACTATTCCTCATGGTTTCGGACTTGCCTCACTCATTCTTTAAGAGTTTTGGACTCAACCATACTCTTGAGAGCCTACTTTGTTTTTGGGAGACTCTTTACTTTATCTCAGTCAATTCTAAGGGTTCTTGGCTCATCCTCATCATGGTTAAGAGTTCTTGGCCTCTCCATACTGAAGCAAACTCAAACAAACATCATACATTCATTTGAAAATATAATATGTCATCATAACTCATGGCATATCAAATTATGCTAGCATACTTTTCATGGCTTGAAAATATACATACACCCATTCTAAGACAAGCTACACACACGTCCATGCATGAGAAAAGGTGGAGAGAGCTACCTTGCACACAATTACTCACTTTTTCCTTGAAATTCAAGCATCCTCTTTCGACCACACACCCACAAACTTGTGAAGATAGTTTTTCTTGGCCTAGATACAATTTATGGAAGCCAATTAGGTTCATGAAACAAACTCTGAGGTCATACAACTTGTTTAGATACTAGACTGTTCTATAAGTTCCATTATGGTCCATAAATGCACCTAATGAAGCAACACCGCTCAAATAATTTCTAGGCTCCATTTTTTCCTTTCAAATATGATTCTTGACTCCTTTTAAACCTCTTAGAGTCATCACACAATTAAAACAAAGGGCCTAACATCATGTTGCTTCTTTAAGTCATAATATGAAACCTAAGACACCAAATCACTTTCTATGAGTTCTAAATTTTTTCCAAGGCCTCCCCTCATTTTCATTCATCAAATATGACTCAAGAATGGCCTTAGAAAAATTTAAAACTCTCCTTAGCTATATGAACATGCTTTGGCCAAGACTATGCATGATTTAGGGCTCCTTGGAGTGTGCTTTGTTTTCTTGAAGGAGGAAGCTTGTGGGGAGCATCTTAGGGGTCTCAAGAACTCATTTAAACTCTTAATTAGACCTAGGAATCATCATACAAAATCAGAATTTGGAAGGAACACTTGAAACCCTAGAATTTACATCTTGAAATCTAATGGTTATTTTGTTGTTTTCTTTGCATATTCTTGTTCTTCTCCCTCAAATACCTAAGATTCATGCTTAGTTGGGCTTGAAAATCAGATCCTCCTATGTCTCTTAAGGTTAGGCGAAATGGAGAAAAAGGGTGGGTGAAAGCATCAACCATAGGATGAAATTTTACCTAGTTTTCTTGCTTATTTTGGCTTGAATCTTGCTTTCTCCAAGCTCCTCTCTTCAAATCCAAACTTTCCCTTGAATTTATCCATTGAATCATATTTATAAACTCCATTTCAATCAAAGGAAACAAAAGAGAAGGGAGGAGAGGAGGTGTGGATGAAGAAAAACATGAAAAACAACCATGAAAACATACCTTAAGCTTGGATTTTCTTCTCCTTCTTCTTTTTCTCTTGTGCGCCCAAACCCTAGCTCCCTTCTTCTGAAATTATGCAGAAAATTCTGATTCCAAATGAAGGGGAAAGTGGGGCGCCACCTATATATAGGTGTAGGAAAGTGACTTTTTCAAAAATTTTAATTTTGCTCTTCGTACTTTACATTTTCGTTTCTCCTTTGTTTTAGCTTCTTTTTTAGAACCTTCTTTTCCATTATAAAATTTAGGTTCCCAATAAATAAAATATCTTTGGAATCACTCAAATCGGAGCTAAAACCTTCTTGAATGAACCCATCAAAGTTTGGGTGCACTGACGTTGGAAAATATCCACCGGAGGAAATTTACCTGTCCCGAGGCTTACCATCATTTTCAGGGCCTCTGAGAACCCCCATAGAACTCAAAAATTTCATTTAAAAAGCCCTCCTGTGTGAAATCCAAAATTTTCTCAAAATTACAAAAATGCCATTACGTTTCGTAAGGTTTCTATCCAAATTTGTTTCTTCATTCTAGCTCCATTTTTCCTTCTGTCTAAGGCTAGAATTCTTATTTTTTAGGAGTCTAAAATGTTGCTCAAATTTTTTGGAACCTTAACTAATTCATTTCAGAGGACTTCTTTGAAAACGTGCCTATTTCCGTTGTTTAGCGAAAACCAGACATTACATAAAAGCTAATGGCACCAACCAAAATACATGTCATATTAACACAAGATTCATTTATGATAGCAAGGCAAGATATAACCCCAAGTGGCAATCCCAAAATCCTCAATACACTAGCCAATCTCCCTAAATCTCTTTGAACAAATTTCAATTGACTAATTAGGCTTGTCTACAACCTCAAAACCATGACACATTCCTAATTCCAAAATATGACGATGGCACTTCCTAATGTCACATAAAGGCCTATAACAACAAATTAGCCAAAATGCCCCCAAAAGGTGGACCAATGCATTTCCTTATTGACCAAAACAACTAACCCAATTCTAAGGCTACCACTACATAATGTCATTCCAACATCCATTTATACACAAATATAAATACTTAAAATTAACCATGTATGATAGTAATATAGTTAATGACAGCAACAAAACTTACAATAAGAATGTATTATAAACATATTCATCAAATGATAAAGAAATCTTTCATACATGCATATCAAGTTACGATTCCTTAATTACAATTGAATGCATTAAATTAATCGTAACTTAAAGCTTAGTCTTATGAGTTCATCCTAGTTACAAAATATCACAATACTTACACTTAGCAATATAAATATATCATTATGTTATACAAATAAACTACTAAAACGTTAGAGTCTACACTAATCACAATGTCCAAGTGCAAAAGTCCCACACAAGGCCTTAGGCTATGGTTGGTCATCTACTAGCTTTCTTTTTCCTTAGCTAAAGAACCTTCATATAAAATTGTTAGACCATAATAGGGTTGAGATGTGAATCTAAGTAACCAAGAGAAATTCCATTTATATATGTAAATTAATTAACTTAAATGCATTTCATGCAGATAAATATCAGAAGCTTAACAAGTAAATTAACAAATGAGCAAATTTGACTACTAATGACTACTATCCCATACTAGCAATCATATACAACATTTTAATGGCCAAAAATAGAGAGAAAGGCAAGATCATGGCACCAACTCCCTATTGAGTATGATCACATCTTAAGGCATTCCAATAAGTATGATCATGACTCAGTGTACAATCACGATATGATGCACAAGTGAAAGTATGATCATGACTCAGTGTACAATCATGATATGATGCACAAGTGAAAGTATGATCACTTATCCACATAAGGACACAATCACCATCCAAAGTAATAAATAGCCAAACCAATCATTTATCATAGAAAACATATATGTGCAGTAATTATAAGATTAATAAGAACATATACATGGAATTAAAACCCCTGGTTGCCTCACTCAGTTGCCAAATCCTCAAGAGTTACCAACAAATGCCACAATACCCTAAGGGTCATAAATCAACCAAAATCTAACCTTTAGTCATTATTCACTATGAGAATCATATACTCATTCATTCCAATAATTAAGAACTACTTAGAAAATGCTTACCCCAGCCTCCAATGGGTTCAATATACGGATTTGAGCCCCCCAAACCTAGAAACTACAATGGGTCACACTAGTTCCTTGTAATTGCACATTCAAACTTCAAAATAGAGGGAAGTACTTACCCAATAGTGCAACAATCCTAAGTACTAGTCATATTAATTAGTCATAATTAAGCTCTTAACTATTGATACTTTAAGGCACACATGGTTAATAATTCATTAGAGAATGGATATATAGAGAAAATTTAAACCTTTTTTTAATCATTTCTAGCCAACAATCATAGTAACAAAGAAAATTCATGTCTAAGAATAATTAAATCATCATATCAAACTTCCATTACCTTCTTAGATAATTCAAAGAAGCATAAACTTATTTACATAGGTTTACAAGTCAATACACATCATTACCATAAGAAAACCAAGATTTCTAAGCTAAATTTGGAGTTCAAAAACTTAGGCCATGACATGGAGTGACTTAGCCGTGACTAAGTTAGTATTTAGAATCCTTAAAGGCTTCTCAACACATCCCTGCTATGACTCAGACACCTCACGCTGTGACATAACTTGCTTCTAGAACTAGAAGGTGCAATATTCTCATTCCTTGTCGCGACTCAAGTTCCCCATGTTGCAGCAAGGCTTCCCTTGGGCTCCATTGTTCTATTTTTCTTGAGTCTTATTGTGGCATTGCTATCTCGCGCTATGACGAGTTTGCCCACTGTAACTCTACTAGCCAAAAATTCACGAGTCTCGCCGTGACTCAAAAACTCTATGTTGCAGCAAGATGTGCTTCTAGAGCACTAATTTCATTTTTCTCGATTTTTGCCATGATATCTCACTACTTGCGCCGTGGCAAGATTGCTCTCTAGAACACTTCCCTTGGATTTTCTTTGTGTTGCACCACGACTCAAAAGAGCTACGTTGTGGTGCAATTAGGTCCTGATACCCCTAGAACATGATTTAGCCATGACTTGAACAATTCAGCCATGGCTTAACTCTCACTAGTCCTAAACTCTCTTATGCACGTTCCTACTCACTTATAATCCCTTCTAATCAAAGTTTAAGGTCCTCTTAAGGCAAAATTACATGGTCTAAATGACTTACTAACACCTATGAACCGCAATTTGCTAACTCTCACTACTTGTGGACTCAAGAATTGGCCAAACCAAAACATTTTGCCATATATCAGCAACTCACCAATTTAATAACAAAAGAGGGTACTTAGAGCCACTAGTAACCATATCGAAATGTGCAATTCCCTACCATCTAACCTCAGACCACTTTGGACAAGTTTCATTAGTCCAAATAAACTTGCTCTCAGCCTCAAATGGTTAAAGTCTCCTCAGGTATACAATATGGCTACACTATCCCACTTATTCCATAATCAAGCCATAATCATCAACAAGGACCTTTAAGTAATAGAAATCCAAACCAAGCATTCACATGATAGCAACAACCTGATTCATAAATTACCATTTAACCTTCATCCATACATATCAATTCATAAATGGTTCAATAATACTAGTACATTAGAATTCATGTAAATTAGAGCCTAGTTTTAGGGAATGCATCCCAAGTTACAAAATATTAGAAGACCTACACTTGGTAATATGGATGCAACATGATACTATACAAAATGAATTATAAAAAGGATTAATATCTACTCTAAGTCCAAGTGGTCCTGTAACACCATATTTAACTAGGCTATCTCATAGTATTACAAGCATGGTTCCTTGGTCTAGCCTTTTTCTCAAGGAAAAATGCAATAAAGTGGATTATTTTGCGTTACATTATGAATAAATTTTTCATTTCGTATCCTGTGGACAATATGAAGTCATCCATCTCATACACATATTTAAATACACAAATACAACTCAAAATTATCTCAAGGAGTGACCAAGAACTCAAGCTAATGGAGTATATACATAAAAATAGCATGTGAAGCCTCGGGTTGATATTTCAGCTTTCTATCATGAATTTTGAAAAATCATAACTAATTCTAGAAAAATTAAAATGAGAACACTATATCATTCTAGAAAGCTACAGATGTTTACTTCATGCTAAAAATAAGTCCAAACTAGAACAGTGACATCTAGCCACTGGAAATAGATGGAACAATATAATCTTAGGATAATATCATTTTTGCTCCATTCTTTCCATCCATCTAAGGTTCTTGACTCCATTGAAGTTCCTTGGAGCTATCACACATTCATTTCATGCAGCCTAACTAAGTGTTGTTTCTTTAAGGCATAATATGAAACCTATAACTACATCTCACTACCCATGGCTTCTAAAATTTTTCCAAGACTTCCTTTCATCCTCTCCCATTATATATGACTCAAAATCAAGCTTGAAACAAATTAAAACGACCCCTTGGTGCTCTTTCCTCTCTAGGCCGTGGATATGGGCCATAAGGACACCAAGTGAGTTTGTTTTGTTTTCTTGGTGGTAAATGTATGTGAAGAACTTTCTAAGGATCTTAGGAGTTCATTCAAACACTTATTTTGGCCTAGGAACTTTTGCATCAAAACAGAATTTTAAAGAAACACATGAAATCCTAACTTTGCTATCTTGAAATCTAATGGTCATTTGATTGTTTCTTTTGCATATTCTTGTTCTTCTCCCTTATTTTCCTAAGATTCACTCTTGGTTTGGCTATAAATTTAATGCCTTAGGGCTGGTCTCATATGGGTCGAAAATCACAAGAGGAAGAACAAGAGAAATCAAACTTGAAGCATGCAAATTACCTTGTTTTCTTGCTTTTTCTTGTTTGCTCTTCACTTTGGTTGGCTTCTCCTCTCCAAACTCGAAAATTCCCTCATTGGTCTGGCCTTAAAACATACCCAAAAGATTCAATAAAACTATAGGAAAGAATGGAAGATGGAGAAGAAGGATTTTGCTAAAGAGAAATTAAGAAAATCCATGAAAAACCATACATTTTCCTTGCTTTTTCTCTTCCCTTTCTCCTCTTCCTTATGCACCTCACTCCCTTGCTTCTTTCTCTAGTTTAGGGCAGAAATAAAATGAGCTAAGTGAAGGAAAGAGTGGGGCGTGGTCATATATATAGCTAGGGGTCAAACTTACTTCCAAAAATTCTAATTTTGTCCCTTAATCTTGACATTTTCATTTTTAGTTTGTTTTAGCTCCTTTTTAGAACCGTATTTTCCATCATAAAATTTAGGTCTTCAATCTTATAAAATTCTTTTGAAATCACTCAAATTGGAGCTAAAACTTTTTTGAATGAAGGAATCAAAGTTCAGGTCAACCGACATTAAAAAACGTATACCAGAGGGGTTTTAACTGTCCTAGTGTTTCCTATGATTTTCAGGGCTTCTAAGAACCCCGAAGAATTCAAATTTGCCATTTAAAAAGCCCTCCTATAAGAATTCCAAAATTTGTCCAAAATTATGAAAATGTCATTACATTGCGTAGCTATTTCGTTAATTTCCATTTGATTATTTTAGCCTCTGTTTCAAGGTACCTCTAGCCTCCTAAATTCATTACTTAATGTCTATATCATTATTCTAAATTTTTTGGATCTTAACCAATTTATTTCAAAGGATCTACTTTGAAAACGTATCTATTTCAGTCATTTTTATAGAAATCGGACATTACAGGTCCAAGTGTAGGAATCCTACATAAGGCCTTAAGTTAGGGATGTTCATCCACTTGCTTTCCCTTTTCCTTAACCAAAAGTCCTTCACCTAAAATGGTTAGCCCATAAAAAGGGGTGATACGTGAATTTCAATAACCAAAGGGAAATTATATATATATATATACACACACATTAAATGCATCACAAGTAAGTAAACAATAGATATATCAGTACCATTAGCAAATAAACTAGTTGGGCTACTAGTAATTACTATCTCATACTAGCAATCACATACACTATGTTAATGGCTAATAACAAAAAGAAAGGCCCGTCCATAATGCCAACTCCCTATCAAGCACGCTCATAGCTCAGTGCATTCAAGAGTCTGATCATAACTCGATACCCAATCAAAACACAATGTACGAGTGGCAGCATGATCATAGCTCTACCAAGAACATGATCATAGTCCCAACACAAATAAATAGCCAACCAATCATTAGCATAGAAAATCATATAAGTGCAGCAATTATAAAGCTAAAATGAACATATGCATGGAATTAAAAATGAATCCCCTAGTTACCTCATGTGTTATGCCAACTTCTCAGACGTCAAGATTGATTCCCAACACTCTAAAGGTCCTAGATTAAATTAGAATATATTCTTAATCACTAATCACAACATAAATCAAATGCTCATGGAATTAATCATTACAAGTTACTTAGGATTCACTTACCTAACCTCCAATGAGTATCAAATTTGAACTTTGGTCTTCCTACAACAGAGACCTTTATGTCTCACTCCAATTTCTTAGCATTTTTGCACAAAATCAAAGCCTATAATATAAGTTAACTATTGGGTCCAATAACTTGGAGAAAATACATCAAAATAAGGAGAAGATACTTAGCCAATAACCCCTCTAACCCTAACCTCTGAAAATTAAGCTAAAAACCACCAAAATATCAAACTTCATATTTGTGATAAGGTAAAAATCCACCAAACTAAGAACTAATCAAACCAAAATGTAGAAGAGGATGAGAGGAACAAGTTTTATATAAATCACATTAGCTAAATCTTCCTCTAGAAGTGCAAAATAAAGGCAAGAATCTGAAAAATCCTAGCCTCCACCCAAAGATGCAAAAATGCTCTCCTTGCTTTGCAAAACCCTTAAGTTTTCAACACCAAAGTAAATGGCAATTGGGTTTTCTTAAGTTTTTAGAGTAACATGGGCTAACCCATAGCCCATTATCCATTTAGGTCCATTTTCTAAGTATTAAACCAAGGCTCATTAGGTTTAATTGAGTTGGGTTAGATTATAAAAAAGTTGGGCCTCTAAAAATTATTCTTAGCATACATAAATTAATCATAAGATCCAAATATTAAATGTTCACCTTCACTCAATTACTTTCCTTAATTAAGCCCATAACCACAATTAATCCATTTTTACCCAATAATGGCCAATAATTATTATGTCTCAAAATGCCCAAAAATTCATTTCCTTAAAAATTTCTATTTTCCATAATTTTCCTAAATTTCCCTTAATAATTTCATAATTCTCCATAATTACTCTTAATAAAATTTTAGGTGTCACAAATAGTTCTTCTACCTTAAGCTCTAAAAATCAGGCAAGAAAATACCAAAACACCCATTTTTAGATTTAAGATTAGGATGAAAATCCACCAAACAAAAAGCTGATCAGACCAAAATGAAAAGAAAGATAAAATGATCAACTTTTGTATAACTTACCTTGATTAATTATCCCTCTAAGTGTGCAGATCGAAGTCAAGATGATGAAGAAACTCTAGCTTCTCTCTCTCTCTGTGTTTTTCTTTTAGTGGGTCTGCAATCCAAATGTTTCAACACCATATAATAGGTAGTCAGCTCATAATTAGGGTTTTAAGGAGAGATGGCTAACCTAGGGGCATTTTTGTCCAAATGGGTCTTGTCTCTAATAGTTGAGTCCTGGTTAGATAGGCCTAATTGAATGGGATCTTCGATCAAACTCAAATTGGGTTTCTAAAAATTATTCTTGACATAATTAAATTAATTATAGAGCTCTAATTAAAATTTAACTCAATTAAATTTAATTCCACAATAATATTTTATTTTTCACAAAAAATATCTAAATAATAATTATTTCTCTCAAAAAGTCCAAAATAATCATTTTTCTTAAAAGTCCTATTTTTCATAATTTTTTTTGGATTTCTCATAATAATTTCTTATTTTTTCAAAATTAAAATTTTAATCTCTATAATTCCTTTTAATTAATTTTCGAATGTTACATTAAAAAAACCCAAGAGTAGCACTATTTTTTATTCAACTTTTGTATTTCGACTTTATTTTATTATCAATTTTAGTTATTGGTTTAAATATATTTTTTGATGTTATCTTTAGTTATGTTTTGCAAAATTTTATTAATTATTTATTATTAAAATTAAGCAATTATCATTCATTAAAATTAGAATTAATATTATCATCTTACTTTAGAAACTTATATTATAAAACTCTATATCAAGTTCTTAATGATTGAACCGAAAAAAAAAAATCTACTCCTAAATAATAATAATAATAATAATAATGTAGTATCTTGAATCTTTAATATCTCCTCCCTTTCTTTTGCATATCTCCTTTCTTCTCTCTCCCTTTTTTTTTTTATATCCCAATTCACACCATGTTATCCTACGTCATCTCACCTTACCCGTAGTTATATGATGCCTAAGATCATAAAGAACATACAAATTACCGTAACAATCAATTAAACAAAACTGTACTGGTTCGTTTACAAGTAATTTCACCATGGTGCCGATTATGGAGAAAACAGAAGTAAGTCTAAGCCCAGGAACATGTATGTCCATCTAACCAAACTAACATCAGAAAAGAAATCATTATTCCCTCTGAAGGCTCAGTACATCTAATTCATGAAAAAGCAGAGGCCTATTTGGTCATGCTGCAAAATTTTTTTGTTTGAAAAACGCTTTTCTTAAATCATTCTTTTCAAAAATGCTGCAAGGAAAATAAAAAAAGATCAGTCCCAAGCAATCTTTGTTGACAGGCGCTTTTGCGAGATTATTAATGTTTAAGCTTATGTTAGTAATTTTCTATACGATTAAGGAAATTCTTGCTTAAAATATTGAGGTATGATTTTGATTCTGCTTTTCAGGAGATACTTCAATTTCTTGCAGTAAAAATAATAATAATAATTTTTCTGTCATTTAAAAGTAATTTTTTGTACCGTCCAAACACAAATTTTCTAAAGAAAAAGCATTCCCCCCCCCCCCCCCTCTTTTCTTTTTTCTTAAAAGAGTATTTTTATTTTCTTCAACTATATGGCTAAACAGGCACTAAGTTGTAAGGAAAATCCCAACAAAGAAGGCTTTAAAACAAAGTCACATAAATTAATACTATAGACACCCTTTCACCAGCCTGAAAGTTCAATATAATGCAATCCTCATTTTTCTTGATACAATCAAGATTAAAAGAAAAAGTCCTATGGATTTATAAGTATCGCCATTTTCACACCCAGACAGACTGCTACTAATCTATAGCATAAAAAATATTTTTTCTTCAAAATACTTCAAATTAAAGATGAAACATCAAATCTCAACTCGAGAAAGAAAGGGGACTGCCTGTAACAAGGCACAGCCAACGGTGCCATAGGTGTCACGGTGAGCTGTAGCTATGCAGTTTCTCCCACAAATGCAGAGAAACCTACATCAAGTATTTGAAAATGTATAGAAGCTTAACTCCGATCTGAGATGGATGGTCATTAGGTCATTCTAAACAAGTCAGAAATGAGAAATCCCATCCTCATGCTCATTGACGAAATGGCTGACATTCCCTCTTTCACAGGAAATAGATGTTTTTTCTTTGGAATGGATATTCCATCATAATAAATGCAAGTCAACCATCCTTCAGAAGTTATGCTTAGAATGGTATGGCCATTCCAAGAGCATAAATGCGGTGGTGATGTGCAACAAGGCAATGTGAGCACGAAATAAAAAATTCATGCACTTAAAGTTTCTTCATGACATCCTCAATTCTCTCAGTAGCTTCAAACATATTTTTCAGTTTAAATTCATCCAACAGTAAACGGCAAGTTCTGTATCTAGGCATTATGCCTTGATTAATCATCTCCTCAAATATAGAGTAAGCCCACTCGCATTTATTTGCTCTACAAAGTCCATGGATTATAAGGGTGTATGTTGAAATATCAAGACCAAGACGATGCTTATTGACCATATTATCCAGTATATCATTCAAACAAGTATCTATTATTCCAGCTTTAAAGCAAGATTTGATCAATGGATGGTAAGTCTGAACATTTGGCTTACCAAGGCCTGAATCTTCCATCTCCTTCAGTACATCAAAGGCCTTGCTTTCTTGTGCATGATCACAAAACATGGAAATCATTGTATTATAGGTGGATGTATTTGGGGTAAGGCCGGACCTTGGCATCTCCACTTTGAATACATAAACAGCATCATATACTCTGCCCGCTCTCCCAAATGTGTAAATCAAGGAATTGTAGAAGAGTGTATCAGGCCTACATCCAACAGATCTCATCCGCTCAGCTATTTGCAAAGCTTCCTCAAATTTTTCTCCCTTTGCCAGTGCAAATATGATACCTGTAAAAGTGATTACATTTGGAGAGCAATCTTGAGCTTGCATTTCATCAAGGAGCTCATAAACCCTGCCAAAATTCTGTTCTTGACAATAACATTGGATGATGGTTGAGTAACTTATAACACTAGGGCAACAACCATGTCCTCTCATCTCTTGGATAGTCCAATGGGCCTCATCTACATGCTTGACTTTGCACCATCCATGAATGAAAATGTTAAATGTGTGAGCATTTGGTGAAATGTGCTGTTTCAGCTTCAAGAAGATGGCACGAGCTTGCCCCACATTGTTCTCTTTGCAGAGGGTATCAAGCAACAAGTTCATGGACTCTGTGTTTTTCTCCAATCCAAGAGTTTCAATATTGTCAAATACCCTCATAGCGTCTTCCCACTGTCCTGCACCAGCAAACCTTCTCATCACCTTAGCTATAGTATTGAGAGTTACGAGACTGCCCTGACTCATTTCTTCTATGAGAGCTCTCATCTTAACCCATTGCTTCATTTTACCTAATATATCAACCATCATATCATATGTTTGTGCTGAGTGTCTAAAGCCTGAGTGCAAACTAGCCCATTTGAAAATTCCAAGTGCAGACTTCCAATCATCCTTAAATCGATGGAGCAAACCATCAATAAGGTCGTGAGACACATTTATACCATCACATGCTTGGTCATTGACAAGAGATTGAAGAATTTCATCCTCACTGCTATCTTTACTAACTTTAGCAATGAGAATATCAAAATCAGACGATCTTGTAAGGTCTTGACATTGTTCTCTATGCTGAAAGTATCTAGTTCCAACAAGGTGAGAAGATGTTGATGGAGAACATAATTTTCTAAGTATAAGAGATCGACAACATATACAAGAGCAAGTATGGACAGTAGCAAGATACGCTGACTGCATGGGGATGCCTTTAAGAAATCTCCAAACATCCAATTCCACGGAAAAGGGCCAGAAAATAATAATATTCTGCTCTACAAAATCAGTAAACAGAGAATTAGCTTCAAGTGTTTTGAAACTTTCAAATGAAAACTACAATCTTATGTAATAAACAATTTACAACAGCAAACCAACAAAGAAATACAATAACCTCACCATTTATATAACTTTATATTGTACAACAATCACAAGCGTGAGATAGGTTAACTTCCCTGACCCTTTGGCAGCTTAGAGATATTTAAATAAAACACATTCTGAAAACTGAACCTAATTTTTGTGCCCAGCATTTCCTCAATAACTAAACAAGGAAAATAAACAAGAACCAAGGACCAGAAAAGTAAATCATTTGACAAAATACTGCACAAACATCAGTATATTCCACTCAGTGCTTTTATTTGATGTCACTGAGAGAAGCCCATGTCCTTCCTCGAATTTCCTTGCCCTGAACAGACTATGAATTGGAGAGAATACATTGTTATCACGATCCATACCCCTCTCTGTCATCAACTTTTAAAGTTTGACAGCTTCTTTAAATTTCATGTCCTTACAATAAGCATTAACGAGCAAGCTAATTGATACTACAATCAGCTTTGTAACAACAACTAACTTGGTCAATATTATTCTCCTTGAAAAGACCTTTCAATATCATATTGCAGGGAACAACATCCAGAATACAATAAGCCTTGCTCAATCAGTGCTTCACGAAAACAAAACCAGTATTTACTTGACCTTTTATGAAAAATACATTCATTAGAAACCAATACAGATAATATTATTGTGGCCTCCATAATTTACATATTGTTTTTCGTAGCTATCAAGAATTACTTCAATAAAATTTTGAATTAATCAAAGATCCAGGCATAGTCAATAATGCAAAAGGTGATAATGATATTCCCAGCCTGGATGTAAAGTTGGGTAACTCCAATGACTAATCAACCATCCCATTAAATAATAATAATAATAGTAATAATAATTCTAGTACCAAGCTGTACACAGGACCAAATTTTGAACCATGACTGTAAAATTCACTGTAAATTCAATCAATTGTTGAAATTCCTGTATTCCTAATTCATTTGGTCGCAAAACTGTCTAGCAGAACCAAAAATTCAGTGACAAAGCAACAAATGAAGAAGACCAGAAAGACCTTTTGGAGTATGGTTCAAACCCAGAAGTTTTGGACATTCAAAGAATGAAAGGGCAGAATTGGGCTTGGATTGAAGGTTAATTAGGGTATGCTCAACAAGGCTAGGTTTTAACTTGGGAACTAAAGCATGATTAATTAGTTCACAGTTTTATAGCTGAAAGGCAGAGACTTCAATATGCTTAATGATGGCTGGGCTGTAGGATTTTGTTTCCTTAGGAGCACTTTGGCACACAAAGGGGGACATGGCTATGAAATTGTTGGCACACCCAATATTTCTTACAAATTTGGAAAGCTTACCGTATATTTCTTCTGACATCCCAAAAGACAAATGTCCCATTACATTTATAGTATCTGCAGTTCACTTTTAATTTTGAGATTGTATTCTCAAACATAAACTGAAGCAGGTAGGACAGTTCCAACTAAAAGGAGACATGACAAAGTTGAAATTATAAACCAAATTTACTGACCTCACTGTATTTAGCTAACTATAAGCAAAATCGATATCAGTAATAATTGTCTGGACCAAATAGCCTCTGATAAAGAGAGTCCTTAATATGTATGACATTAAAAACAGAACAGATAGGTGCCTTCAAGCCAGGCCCTGGCTTACTTTCACCATCTTCTTAGCTACCATAACTAAGCAAATCCTACTCAGTAAATTCTTCAAACAGAGGTGTATAAAGCTTTTCGTTCAGCATTTAGTCAGTAATTTCATTTGATCAAAGACAATTATTTATCAACTCTTTCATACAAATGGTAGAAAGAGAAACATTCACATTCAGAAACAAGCAAATCAAATATGGATGTTCAAGAGACCCAGCAGTCCAGCTGATGAAGAATGTGGAAAGAATATTGGGTGCAATAATATGGATTATTATATGTAGCATACCCAAACAAGGTAATCGAAATCGTTCGATTCTCAATTCAGATCGTACAGTTCGTCACGGTCCAGCGTTTCAATGATACTGATCGGAGCTTGAATCGTTCTTGAGCCAGAATCGTACGTTGGAATCGCTTGAATCATGCGCGTCGAGCCGAAATCGACGAGTCACAACCTTCTGGCGATTCTACAAGCCTCAAAGTTGACATGTTGCTGCAAGTCTAACGGGTCACGAAGTCGGATCTCTCGTGACACGGCACACTGAAGGAGACCCGTTGCTCCGAGGCGGACAATGCGCTCGAGAGTCAAGACCCCAGGAGTTTGCATTTTGCTTTTTTATTTCTTTGAAGTAAAATGCTGCTCGTATGTGTTGTTTAGGCAAGCTGGCAGTAGAGACGTGAACCGTGATGCATTAGGCAAGTTGGACTTTAAATAGAATTGCTAAGGACGGCCGCCAACCGCAAGACACCAATAATCTCACCTATATATAATTCAATAAAACACCTATTATTTATCCTTCAATCCTAGTCTTTGCCGCAAGAAAGCTATGCATCATCCTTGGCATCTCAAGCAATATTATTCTCTTATGTGTATTATTTTTGGGTTAATAATAATTGGAATTTGAACTTGGGGAACTACTATTAGATGAGAAAATAATCTAAAACTTTTTTGTTTTATTTTCAATTAATTTTTTTAATTGATTATTAACTTTTATAGATTAAGCTATGGCTCCTAAAAAAAGTGAAGAAAGATATCACTTGGGATCATTGTACAGCTCTTGAGACTCGATTACATGTAAAATATAACTATTATCCCAAAACAATGTGGGGAGGAGCATTTAGGATGAAACATCATTTAGCCGGAACACACACCGAAGTTGCACCCTATGAACAAGTATCGAAAGAGGTGACAAATTTATTTAGAAAAATTGTAGATGATATGAACAAGAGTGATGATAATGTTGTTGAATGCTTTGATGATAAAGGAAATCAAGAACATGATTTCCAAAATAAGGGATCTATAGAAGCCTTTATGGTAAAAGGAAAATGGGGAAGTAGCTTTGGCTTTTCTAAGCCTAATATGAAACAACAAACTACGAATGCAATGGCAAAGGATAGAGATCAAGTAGTTAAGGATATTTGTAGATGCATATATGGTAATGCATTGCCATTTATTTTAGTAAAGAGTCTCTTGTTTATTAATATGGTGAAATCAATTAGTGAATATGGTAGAGATTTAAAACCACCTACTTATCATGAGGTGAGAGTCTCATTTTTGAAGAAAGAGGTTGATTTAATCAATGCTAATTTAGATAAATACAAAGCTAAATGGAAGAAAACCGAATGTACATTGATGTTAGATGGATGAACCAATGGAAAAGGTAGGTCCCTTACTAATTTTCTTGTTAATAGTTCTAAAGAGACTGTTTTTTTAAAATTCATTGACATTAGTAGTTTCATTAAAGATGTTAAAAAAATATTTGAATTATTGGATGAAATGGTGATGGAAATTGGAAAAGAAAATGTGGTCCAAGTAGTGACAGACAGTGCTTCAACCCTTGTATCTGCAGGAAATATGTTGATGGACAAAAGAAAGCAGCTCTTTTGGTCGCCTTGTGCAGCCCATTTCCTGATTTGATTCCTGAATATATGGGTGGCATCATGATATTCCATCATACAATTGGAAAAGCAAAAAAAAATTACAACTTTCATTTATAGGCACACTTGGGTGCTTAATTTGTATAGAAGCTATTCAAAAAGTAAAGAGTTAGCTAGGCTAACACTAACAAGGTTTGCGATTACGTACTGCTTGAACAATGTGTCTCCTCTTGTGAAAGTCCTTAGGCTTGTGGATGGTGGTTCAAAAGCAGCAATGGGATATAATTATGAGGCTATGGATAAAGCAAAGGAGCAAATAGCAAATAATTTTAGTAATGTAGTAAGCCAATATAAAAAAATATGGGAAGTCATAGACAAACATTGGGACTATCAACTTTATAGGCCTCTTCATGCAGCAGCATATTTTCTAAATCCTAAGTATTTTATTTGTAGAAACACTTTTAAATTTTTATGTAATATAATTACTTTATGTTTTATTTATTATCTATTTTAGCATCTTACCTTATCATAATATCTTTATAGGTTCCATTATGATCCAAAATTTAACCTAGATATTGAGGTCAAAGTTGGATTATACAAAACATTAGACAAGATGTGTCTTGATATTGAGACTAGAATCAAAATTGATTCCCAAATTGAAAAATTTGACAAGGCAAAAAGACTCTTTGGATATAGCTTAACAATTGCAACTAGAGAAAAAAAAAAACCTGGAAATTATTCATTTGATGACATAATTTATTATTTTATTTATTTTAAACATTATATATACATTGATTTAATTTAATAATTAATCAATTATTTATTTATTTTTTTTTTTACTAGCCCTTTGGTAGAATAGTTTTGGAGAAGAAAGTAAAGAGCTATAGACACTTGCCATCTACATCTTAAGTCTCACTTGTAATGCTACAGGATATGTGAGGAATTGGAGTGTGTTTGATCATATTCACTCCAAGAGAAGAAATCGGTTAGTGTAACAACCCTAATTTCTATTAAACTTAATTAAGTAGTTAATAATCATAAATCAAGGTTTAAAGTCATTACAATTAATTATATTAAGAAAATAGTGGGAAAATTTGAACATTGGTATCGTTAGGGTTATTAATTAAGCAACACTACTAATTGAATCTACAGATGATCATAATTATCAATTAAGACCTTTAATTCATCATACTACTGATTTCAACTCACAAAACCTCTTATAAATATTCCCAAGTCATTACATAACATTATCATAGTAAATCTCAATGTTTCTAGTTCAAAAATAGGAGTTTGGGAACCTTCGCCATGACTTAAACCTTTTCCATCGCAGCTAAATTGGTTACTAGACCTAAAAACTAAGTTTGGAGACTTCTGCTACGACTTGGTATTCCTACACCGCAACGTAAGTGGCTATTGTAACTCAAAAATTGAAATTTTGCACCTTGCGCTGTAACTTGGGTTTTTCGCACCGCTACGGAGTGCTCTCAGGGACCTACTGTTCACATTTTCATGAGATGAGTTGGACCCTTGCCATGTCAAGCTTATGTGGCGCCGCGGGGGAATAGCCTCCTTGAACTTACCACTCAATTTATTCGACTTGCACCACGGCAGACCACCCTTGCATTGCAGCAAGCTAAGGTACTGGAACTTACAATTTCTCTTTCCTCGATTCTTGCCGCGATTGGACCTCCTGCGCCGCAGCGAATCTGCTCTCTATACCCTCCTTGGGCAACCTTTTTGTTCTGCGCTGCGGCGAGACACCTCGCCCCGTGGTGCTCCTCCCCTCTGCCTGACGCTTGGCCGCAACTTAACCCATTTTGGCCGCAGCTCAACTACCTCCTGCACTTAAACTCTCCTAATTTCGTCCTAAACACTCCAACACTTCTTCCATTGGCATACTAAGGCCATTCTACCTTAATTTGTGAGGCTCTAATAGCTTTTATCTACCTGATTTACCTAACTTACCTATCATTACCAATCCAAGACTTAGGTGTTGATTCCTACTCATCTAACGACCATATATCAGCAAGTTCAAAGGTTAATGACAACAAAGGATTCATAAACTACCAACATTATCACTCAAACATAATTCCATTAGAGGTTTCATGCATTATTAGTTTAAGTCAACTTCTAATGTATCACATGATTACATTTCCAAATAGTAAACCATATCATAGGATCAACAAGGTTTCATATCAGTCAACCCCCATTCCATGACAGCCAAAATGGTTCAACTACACATATCTACAGGGCTAATGCTAAATGGCCATAAGACATCAAGTCGTTCATCAATTATTAGTCAATTACAATCAAATGTGTCCAATCCCATGGTGATTATATTACATAACCAGTCCTTATACTTGGCAATTCATGATGCAATGCGACAATACATAAAAACTAATATTCTTGTCACACAAACCAATTTGACAAGGTTTTCAAACCTATGTGCTACCAAACCATACATTATACTTCCATTAATTTCTCCTTGCTATTAAGAAGTCCAATCCTTGAAAATGTTAGCTCACAATAGGGGTGAGATATACAATCTCACTAACAAGAGGAAAATTCCATATGTATATACAAATTAATTGACATAATACAATTATACAGAAAGCATATCGAAGGCATCAATATCATCAGAAAATGAACTAGTTGAACTACTAGTAACTACCGTCCCATACCAACAATCACATACAACATGTTAAAGGCCAATAACACTGGGAGAGACCTATCCACGGCACCAACTCCCTAATAAGCGCAACCTGACCTCAGTGCATTCAAGGGTCTTATCACAACCCAGTGCCCAATCAAAACATGATGCAGAGGTAGCAGTCGCAACACAACTCCACCATGGACTCACAAAGTCCAATCACAACATAATTCAAGTAGTCAACCAATCATTTAGCATTTCAAAATCATACATGTACAACAAATACCAGATTAAAATGAACATATACATGGAATTAGAAGTTAATCCTAGTTACCTCAATGAAGCTTAGTTACTCTTCCTCTAACTACCATAAAAATCCAAATGCACATAAAGCTTATGACAAATATAATTATCATCATCTCTAACAACAAATCAAATACCCAAAGAGTTAAATTACCAATGACTACCGAGAGGTTACTAACCTAATCATCAATGGATTCCAATTTCGGGTTCTACCCTCCCCAAACCAAAAACTACCATAGTTCGCTTCAATTTTTGGGTAATTTCGCATAAAACCAAAGCTCATAGTATAAGTCAATTATAGGGATCTCAAACTAGTAGAAAATGTATCAAAATGGGAAAATGATACTTATCTAACAACACCCATAGTCTCAACATCTGAAAATTCAACATGGAAGCACCAAACAAGTTTTAATTTTGGGTGGAAGATAAAAATGCTCCAAATGAGAAATCAATCGGTTCAAATTTAAGTTTCATGAAGGTCACCTTAGCTAAACCTTGCTCTAGGTGGGAGAAATAGAGCCAAAATAGTGATAGAAACCCTAGCCTTTTCTCAAGGTGTGAAAATAGGTTTTCACTTCTGCAGAACCAAGTGTTTTGCTCTCACAAATGGGTATAGCTACTAAACCTTTAGGGTTATTAGTGAGAAATGGGCTGACCTATCAACCTAAGGTCCAATTGGGCTTATTTCTTGTTGCTGGGCCATTGATTGGTGAAGTGAGCTACATAAACTCTTAGGGTGGGAAAGAAATGTACTAACCCAAAGGCCCAAAAATCCATTTAGGTTCTGGTGTAAGCTTATTGAACCTCAAATAGAAAAGTTTATTAAGGTTTTGGACTGACTTAAGGGTCCATTCGAATTGGATTTGCTTAAAAGTGTAATTGGACCTCTAGGAAGAATTGAACCTTATAACTAAGAATGGACTTCTATATTGGGTTCCAAATACAACTAAATGGATCACATGGCCCAAATTAAATATCCATCTCCTTTTCCACTTAATTAACTTTATTAATTCTCTAGTTCATCATAATTATCCTTAATTAATTTCAGGGTGTTACATTCTCCCCTCCTTTTAGGAATTTTGTCTTCAAAATTAGTCATACCTTACTTAAAAAGTGCTGGAAAATCTTTTCTCATAGCTTCCTCCTTGGTTTCTCAAATAGTTTTACTAGAAATTAGTCCTTCCTTACTACTTTCCTAAGGAGGACGTTCTTATTATGTTACTACCTCACTTGGTATCCACAATTCTATTTATTATCATTATTATATATATATATATATTTTCCAATCAATCGAGGTGATGAAGGGGCCTGTGAGCTTGGAGACAAAGGAGCATGGTGTGATGACCTAAAAGAGCATGGAGGACGTGCAAGGGAGCCTAACAAGCAAATGGACCCATTATAAGGCATAGGAGGCCCAATGACTAGAGGAAGAGCAACCCATGAAGCAAACTTTGAGTTGCATTGTCCAAGAAGTTCAATTCAAAAACTTGAGCCCATATTTTTGCATCAATTTGAAGAGTTACAAGGTCTAAAAGATGTGATCCTCATTGTCCAAGCCCAACAAGAAATGCTACAAGGTCCAAGTGGAGTCCAACTTGAAGAAATCAATTGAAAAGCATGTGCAAATAACATGGCTAGCAAAAGTAACGTGAATATGAGCTCCAAATCTGATTAGGATGTCTTTTAAGTGTTTTTAATTAGTTTCCATTTCCATTAGTTTGAATATGGCCATTTAGTCAAGACTTAGGATTTAAGTTTCAAATTTTGTTTGTTTTCATTTTTCTTAGTTGCTGAAAACTTGCAGACTACTTTATTTCCTTTTCCTTAGGATTTCTTGTAATAAATGGCATCATCTCCTCCCATTAAAATCAGATTATTTGTTTCTTGTTTCTTGGAGGAGAATATGCCACCTTAGAATAGAATTTAGGAAGCTTTCTTTTATTAGTGCATATGTGGCATCCATTATGAGCTGCAAATCTGATTGTAATTCCTTCTAAATGCATGATGTATGAACACCACTTTAGAGAGTATTCTTACAACCCAACATGTCGCTCTCTTCCATAAGATCAAAGGTATACTTTCTATACGTGACTACAATTCCCCTTTTTGAACAAACAACTTCCACACCCAAGAAATACTTTGGGTTACCTAGCAACTTAATTTCAAACTCTTTTGCTAGAGCACCTTCTAGCCACTTGATTTTTTCTTCAAAAACACTAGTCACTGTTATATCATTCACATAGACAATCAAAATAGCTATTTTACCTTCAGGAGAAAACTTGGTGGACATAGTATGATCAAACTGACCCTGATTATAATTGTAGCTTCTAAAGCCTTTGTGAACTTGTCAAACAGCTTTTAGAGATTGTTTAAGGCCATAAAGAGACTTGTGGCATCTACACACCCTTATTTTTCTTCCATTCTTAACCTTGAAGTTGGGTGATATTTCCCTATACACCTCTTTATCAAGATCTCTATTCAACAATACATACTTCACATCTAATTAGTGAAATGGCCAGTCTAAATTTGCAGCCAATGAAAGGAAAACTTTAATGGTATTAAACTTGGCCACAGAAGCGAAACTTTTTTGCCACTAGCCTTGTCTTGTGGCAATTAATGCTCCCATCAACATTGTACTTAATTGTGAACACCCTCTTGCACCTCAAGATCCACTAGCTCCCAAGTTCCATTCTTCTTAAGTGCATTAACTTCCTCTTGAACAGCCACCCTCCATTTAGGTTCCTGTAAAGCTTCATCAATAGTGTGAGGTAATTTCTCCGATGAGAGATTGGCAACAAAAGTTTACATTTTGGAAGACAACTTGCCATAAGCAACACAATTTCTAATGGGATGAAGACTACAAGATCTAATCCCCTTTCTCAATGCAACAGGAACATTTAACCCATCATCTATATTACCTGGACTTGGAGGGAACTCATAGTGCTCCTTGAAGTGTGCAAGGTTCTAGCTCACTTATTTTGTTCCTCTATGAGTAAACCTGCGGCTCTTTCCATTTGGGACCCTCATTCTCCTTGTTTAGCTCAGTTTCCAGCTGTGAAGTAGGCTTAGGGACTGTAACAGTGGAAGAAAGTGGTTCAGGAGGATCATCACGGTGTTTGGGAGCTGTAGTGGTGGGTGTAAGGGCTGTAACCAAAGCTGCAGGAGCAGTAATAGGGAAATTTGGACAGATTTGAGAAGATGCAGGCTATGATGGCTAGTTAAAGGTTTGGGTGAAGGTAAATGTATATAAAGAAAACCCCACTCATCTTGACTCTCCCTCTGAATGGGTGTTTCGTCAAAGTAAGGTTGAGTACCAAGGACGATAGGAGAATAGCACTTATACCCTTGTTTGGTTGGAAAATAACCAAGGAAGACATTTAAGAGAAGTTTGGTCAAGTTTCCCACTATGATGGACATGCACAAATTCCATGCAATCAAAAATTTTTGGAGGCAAAGAATGAAGGGTTTGAGTACATGGATAGGACTGTTAAGAGTTGATCATAAGGAGTGACAGAGTTTAAGGTTTTTGTGGGGAGTCTATTCATGAGACAAGTGGCTGTGAGAACCACTTCCCCACAATAAGGTTTAGGCATATGAAGCAATCATTAGAGATCCAATGACCTCCATAAGGTGTCTATTTTCCTCTTGAAGACCCTATGTTGACAAACTTTGGTGTAAAATACCATTGTCCCTCAAAAAATCACCAAGGACAGCATTAAAAAACTCTTGTCCATTATCTGTTCAAAGGACTTAAATGTTGTTATGAAATTAATTTTTTAATGAATGAGTAAAAACCCTTGAACAATGCAGGTACTTCTAATTTCTCTTTCGTGAGATAAGTCTAGGTGAGACGAGTATGGTCATCAATAAACATGACAAACCATTGGCCCCCCGAAATGGTTTTAATTTTGGACAGGCCCCATATGTCACTATGAATTAGAAAGAAAGGTTTAGAGGGAATAAGGGAATGAGAGGGATAAGAGGATCTAACGTGTTTGGACAAATGACACATCTCACGTTGAAAAGAAGGAGAATTTTTATTAAATAATTATAGCTACAATCTCTTGAGATATTCAGAATTGGGATGAGCCAAACAATAATGTAAAATCATCACATCACTAACATCAGCCTAATAGTAAGAGCTACCACATTATTCTTGGTATTATCATGCAAAAAATTGAGATGCACACACTCCTCAGCACTACCAATAATCCTCCCCCCAAGTCCTAAAATTTCAACCACCAAAGAAAAAATTAACAACAGAATTTAAGAGAGCTTGCTAATTGTAAGTAGGTTACAAGTGAAGTTGGAGACTAAAAGAACCCTTTTTAAGACAATAGAATCATTCAATTTAACTGTACCAACTCCAGAAACTACTATTAAAGAGCCATCAGTAATTTTTACAACTAGCTCTTCACGACACGATACAAAATTGTCCAAACATGAAAGATTCCCTGTCATATGATCAATGGTACCAGAATCTACCACCTAGTTATTCCTTGTTGAGCTCATGTGTTTACTTCAGTGGTATAAATACCTAACTGAGCCACAAGACTGGCTCCTGCTATTTTGTCAGGTTGAATTAGTTGGCCAAGCACACGATGTAACAACTCAACGAGTTCTTTGTTAAGTGATGTATTGTCAGATAGTTTTTTATCTTTACTTGTCACAATATACCCCTTCACTTCTTGCTTCTACTTCCTTTTATCACTATTCGGTTTACCGTGTAACTTCCAACACTTGTCCTTAGAATGTCTATCCTTGTTGTAGTTCTCACACCAAGGCTTATTTTGACTTTGCAGCTCATAATCACTTGGGTAGGAACCCCTGGCCACTAGTGCAAAGCTGTCAGAAATCTAAACATGACTTTTGGGTGTGCCAAAAGTTAACCTTTTTCTACTTTCCTCTATCTTGACCATATAAAAAAATTTCTCTAAGGGATGGCCAAGGATCAAGGCTTAAAATCCTGCTCTTTATTTAGACCAAGAAGGAATTTGTAAATCCTTCTTTCCTCTTTCAGCTATTGGAAATAATTAGCATCAACTGAGCAGGCCCATTAAGGATGGGTTTCATAATATCAAGTTGCTGCCAATTTTTGATGAGGATGTAATAGTACTGAGTGACAAAATTTTCCCCTTATTTAAAGTCTTGGAGGAAGCTTTCAATCTCAAAATTCACCACTCTATTTTTGACCGAGAAGTAACTCTCCTTCACTGAGTCCCACAGATCCTTGGCTGATTTGTATAGAAGGTAGGTCTCTCCAAATTCCAATGTCATAGAATTAATTAGCTAGGCCATCACCATGCTGTTGTCAGCCACCCAGCTCTTATAGGCAGGATCTGAGATTACTGGACAAGGGGTCTCCCTTATGGGATAGCCGTCCTTGCCTCTACCTCATATGAAGAGCATGACACTTGCAAACCACTGCAAGTAGTTGTTACCATTAAGCTTGTGTCCAGTGATATCTAGAGGAGTGGAATCATGAGAAGATGGAGTGGCTGATTGAAAAGTGGCTGAAGCAGACATTAAGGAAGAGTAACCAGTAGTAGATGAGGCACCTTGGCCAACCCTTAGTAGATGAGGCACCTTGGCCTTCATGACTCTCTACAACCAGTCCTCTCATTTGGCTAAATTGGAGAAAGGAGAAGTCAGCCATGGTTTGTTGAGAATGACTCTGATACCATGTTCAGTTTGGCCCAAAAAAATAGTCAGAGTTAATTTTCCCTCTGAACTTCTCTTTTTTTTTTAATGTAGCACAATTAGGTTACAAGGTGAAATGGGCTTAGCCCACTAAGGATTGAAAATACCAAGCAACAAACAAACCCAAAAAAAATATTAACTAAACCTTAATAATGACTAAAAAAAAGGAAACAAATATTAAAGCACCGGATGCAACAACGCTGAATAGAGACACACAGAACAGAGATGGAAAGGCAAGCAACAACAATCTAAACAATCACCAACAATACCATTTTGCAGGATTGAATAAGAAATCCATTTCCATTTCATAAACACACAAATAGAAAGTAAATATTATATCTAATTTATGCAAAGTCTATTCTTTTCTTCCATTCCAACACTATTTTCAAATAAAGACACGAGTCATTTCCTCATCATTCTTTTTCATTCATGTACTATTTGTATCCAACCAAATATACAAATGGAATAGCATTCTCATTCCTTTCTATATCATACCAAACATAATTATTTAATTTCAATCACATCATCATTCTCTTTCTATTTCTATACCTAACAATTTTGTGCACCAAATGGGACATTAGTTTCACATCAAGCACTTACTTAATATCACAAAAAAAAAATAACAAATAAAAACTAATTCAAAACTCACTAATCAGTTTTCTGGCATAACAACTAAAATGAGCACTGCTTAAAAACATACAAAAGTTCAAACCTACAAGCCCCTCTCATTTTATATGTACTATAATAATCTTTTTTTACCACAATTTATTACATTCAAATAGCCTGATTGGCCAAGCCTAAATTGGCAAAAGAAGCAGCTTACTTTAAATAAATATATATTTTTTTTTTAATATTTATATTTGATTTTTTAAGATGTTTGGCCCCGCTTTTAGAAAAAATAATAATAATAAACTACTTCTAAATAATAACAAAAACAATTTATATTTTATTTTTTGAGGGAAAAAGCAGCAAGAAATTGAAGCTTCTTTTATGAAACAAAGACATACGTAAGAAATTAATTATTTTAAAATAAAATTACCTTTACTTAAAGTGATTAATTATCATATTACCTCTTATCCTTTTCTATTTATAGTCTCATCTTTTCTATCTTCATGTCTTCTTTTGCCCTTATATACCTATTTGCATGTATTTTAATATCTTTATTTTTACTGAAAAAATATATATTTTTTAAATTTTATTTGTTATAATTATTTATTTAAATTAAAATGCCACATATATTTCTTGTGATTTTATTTTATAGATTTTAGTTAAATAAAAAATTATAAATTTAACTAAAATTAACTATAATAAATTTTTAAAATCACTTATTCATTCAAATAATATTAATTACAAAGTCAAATCTTTACATGCCCATTATAATAATTTGATAGTAAAAAACACTTTAAAAAGTTTGCCAAACACACAAATAAAAGCTTTTTCATAAATAATAATAATAATAATAATATTGAAAAAAATGTTTATCAAATAAGTTTCTCAAACACAAATTGCTTCTCTCTTATAGTGCTTTTTATGAAACTCTATTTGAGAAAAAGCAATTTCAAAATAAAATGAATTCTACAGCAATTCCAAATGACTCTAAAATTGTTCAAGGGGAAAAACGTCATACCCCCTGTGAAGCATAAATATCTTAACTATGCTTCAAATCTTCCATAAACCAGCATTACAAGAGAAATAAAACTTAGAAAACTATGTTGAAGTGCTCACATGACACAACATCTTAAAAAAAGAAAACAAAAACCAAAACAAAAACAAAAAAAAGAAAACAAAAGGAAGAAGCTTATATGACAGATCATCTACAATAACAGTAAAAAAATTCTGCAATAAAACTATTTTTGCAGTTCCTAAGAGCATAACTGCATCACTTTATGTTTGTCCTGTTTTGCCTGCAACAAGGCAAAACATAAAGATACCCAAAACCATGCAGTCTGTTCATCTTTTCCTTTCTAAGAAAACTTCTTTCAAGATTTAGATTTTGTTGAGAAATCTATGTAAAAGAAACTCCTAATGGATTATGAGTTTCTCATTATCTAGAGTCTTCAAGTTATTTATTGTTTAAGAGTTCTAGTTATCCTTCATCACTATCTTCAAAAGTTTACCTTATAGTTAATTTCTCAGTACTATAAATAAAAGAGGAGAGGAGCTGCCATTGTGAGTTTTGCATGTGTAAGCATTCTCATCCAGCATATTTCTTTTATTTCTGAATTTTACATATTTTATGATTTCTCTACTAAAAACATCATCATGGAGATGTTTCAAGGGAAATATGAGACAAGAAAGAGAGAGGGGGGGCAACAACTTTTATGAGACTATGTCATCATGAAATTATTTATCATAATAAAAAGGCATGACAAATAAAAATTAAATGTCATCAGTCACCACAATGCCTAAAAGAGCATAGCCTAGAAGCACAGAAAACTAAGAAAAGTTCAAACCTATAGGATCTCTCTCCTATTATGTGTACTATAATGCTTTTCTACGGCAATCATATTCAAGTTTGAAATTACAGTAGAATGAGGATGCAACGATATCAAAACTGCTCTAACACAAGACACCCCAACAGTTCAAGAATACAAATAATTCAAATTTAAGAAATGAAGTTGTATCCTGTTGCAAGACAACTTTTTATCCTTTCAAGATTTTAATAAGATGTTATCATTCATCTACAGAAAAACCTGCTCACAAAAACATGAATAAGAGGAAAACCAAGCAATCGAAAATAACATTGCATCATATAAAGTTTCAACCTCCTTGTTCAAAAATCTCCAATATAACAAAATATTAGAAAAAACAGAAATAAGCTCCAATTCCATCACCCACTTATAATCTAAACATGTTATTTCCAATAAGCACCAATCAAACAATAGTAAGCAAATTATAATCTTTTTTGGCCCAATAGAAGGCATTGTGATTATTATTGTTTCTGAGATCCAACAAAAGGGTCCTATTTGAAAGTGGGAAATCCTCTTTTTCAGTCTGCATATTTTATTTCCAATTTTTTCTTTTAATTACGCTGTAATTTCTTGTTTCAATTTTTAACTGATGGCTACCTTAATGTTACTTGAGTACCATCCCGTTTCTATTTACAATACAAAATTTACAAACAAAAGACTAAAAAAAAGAGAAACCACATTGCAGATGGTGAACAAGCTGGAGCTAGATTGATCTGTTCATCAAATTTTGATCAAATGGCATTTTACATATATGACAGCACATTTATACAAGAACAAGGACTACATTATGCAATCTGATCAAACAGCACACTACAATAGTGACTGCACAGCCTTCTGGTCAAACCAACTAGTACTTTGATGTAATAGGCATCTTGCAAGCAGGCATTCATGATGGGCAGCAAAAATATTCAATATAGACAGTTGTATCACATAATTTTATTTTTTTCAAGCACAAGGACTACATCACACACTTTGCAGTTCAAATTTTATTAGTTTTCAGCAAATACCAAAGAGCAGAAAAGTGTGTTCCACATAATTGCAACTTGATACAGAACTTCACATAGTTGGAAAAGCATTAGTCATACATTATACTGGAACTGAACTTTCCAAAATTGATAGAGTGCAATTAGACATCACTGAAACATAAATTAGGAAGCACCAACTTCATCCTGGAAGCAGTATCAGTATGGAAATGCATACCATATGGCAGTATACGTACCTAGCAAGTATCCTGTAATTTTCGTCAGATAGGACACGACTAATTGTGTCTGGGTACAACTTGGACACTACAGCCCGCAAACCACTCAACTGCTGTTGAGAAGGGAAGAATATGAGATTACCGCAAGTCAACACATTTTAGAAAGGGTTCTAGAGAGAGAAGAGTTGATGTAGACCTTCGTCCTTCACCACAGCGGACAGAAGCTACAGGAAACTTCCATAGTGCTGATTTCCATGGCGGTTTTGGCTTTCATCCATTGATACCTACCGTTACAGTTATTTTGAGCTGGCTCTCGGTAATGCAGAAAATGGACAGAAAAGAAAGTGAAACATGGAACCACCACCGGCACATAGAAATAGAAATAGGAAATATTATAGCAAGAAGACATCGTGCAGATCCGAATTGGTATTCAAAATTTCTTTCAAATTACAATCCAACAAATAAGACTGCACTGATCTACAATTTTTCTCAAACAAAAAGTGTGCTTTCAACCATCCAAATAACGTATGCCAAACAATGCCAAATACGAAAGAAGAGCATCAGACGACAATCAACGGGCAAAATAAGAAACTCGATGATTAATTTGATTCAACACCCAAAATGGAAGCGCTTCATGATGAATCGTAATCTCGAAAAAAAAAGGAAAGAAAGAAAGAAAGAAAATAAAAGGGATGAAGAGAAACTTACGATTGAGGTGGGCACAAAATTCATTACCGTCACTGACACTGAGCAAAAAAGGAAAACAAGCAAAGAAGTCCAATACTAGCGAATAGCGACCGGCCTTTGATTTTGTAATGTGTTTATTTAGCTTTTGCTAGATATCAAGGCACTTGGGAGTAATTTCTTTGCCTGTGAGCCGCGAGGGAATTTTGAAACCCAGAAATGGAAATGGAAGAGAGAGTGATTTGCTTGATTTTCTTCCTTTGGGGAGATCCTTCTGGGTGAAATAGATGCTTGCAGGATTTTTTTTTTTTTTTTGCCACATTATCCTTTTTCACTACCACTCGGATTTTTGTCACGTTAGCTTTTTTTCTCTGTTAATTAATTGGATGTCTTTTTCTATATTCAGGGAATTTAAATTAATATAATAAAAAATATATAAGGTTGCCATTTTCTACTAAAATAATATTTTGGCTTTTTATCTTTATTTATTATTTTAAATTAGTCTTTCAAGATTGTAACATTTTAAAATAATCTCTTAAATTTTAAATTTATTTAAAATTTACTTTTAAAATAATATACATAATAGCAAGAGATCATACTTTGAAATGAATTTTAAACTTAACAGATTAATTTAAAATGTTTTAAATTTAAGAAGCTAATTTAAAATAATAAATAAAATTAAAGAACAACAAATTATTTTAACCTATCTTTATTTAGTCAACAAATAAACTGGATATGAATTATCTTTTGTTTTTTTTTTTCTCCTCTTACTTTGCTAATCAATCAATCTCTAAAATGAAAAAAGCGTGCCAAACTCATGGATTCTGTCCAAATAGTTTTGTCTTTGACTAGTCCAATACCAAAAACAAATAGGCTAAAAGGCAATACACTAACATTATGTTTGGTAGAGGATTTTTGAGGTGGAAGAGAGGGGAAGGAAGTCCTCTCTCCTTGTTTGGCTGCTAAAAAATTTTTGTAGGAAAAGAAGGGAGTTCCCTCCCCTTATTTGGATGAGACAACTTTTGGGGAAGGGAGGAGAGTCCCCCTCCTTTGTTTGGCTGAAAAGTTTTTTAAAGAAAAGAAAGGAATTACTTCCTTCCCTTTATTTTAATGAGACAACTTTTGAGGAGGGGAGGTTCCCTTTTAAACCTCCTCTCTAAAGCTAGAGTTGTTTGGAAAAGAGATGAGAGATAACTTTTTTTATTACAAAATTAGTCTTATTAAAATAATATAATTTCTCTCTTATCCTTTAAGTTTAATTACACCTTAATATATTCTTAATTGCTCTCTCTTGTTGCTGCCATCTTATTGTCGCCACCACCAATTCTTAATTCAGGTTCTATTCTATACATTCTCTGCTCTTTATTATTTTTTTCATTCTATCTAATTGTTGTCGCTTGCCTTGAGCTATTTTTTGTTTTTGATTTTCCCTGCTTGTGTGCCGCTTCAGACCATTCTCTTCTTTTTTTCTTGAAGCCGAAGCTAAGTTTGCATTTTGTAGAAATTCCAATTCATCAAAAGAACAGAAGAATTTGAATACCATACCTAGAAAAGAAGTCATGTGTGGTTTACCTCTATTTTTTTTTTTTTGTATTCATCAAAATCATAGGGAATTATTCAATCTTTGACATGCATCATTATGTAATACAATCGAAAGAGTGTTTGGTGTATTGAAAAAATGATCTCCAATCATATCCAGTTCATCAAAGCCTACTTATGAGGTCAAAGCTCAAAAACTGATAATACTTATATGTTGCATTCTTCATAATTATTTAATAACCACAGAACCTGATGAAGATCTTATTGTTGAAGTTGATGAAGAACTTTCAAATCTAAATGAAAATGATGATACAAGTCGTGTTCCAAATAATGAAGGTGTAAAGGCTGCTCAAGGAGAGCTTGTTAGAGAAAACATAGCTAATCAAATATAAGTAGTTTATCAAGCTTGAGCTAGTTGAAATATGCTCTACTATTATTTTTTTGTAATAAAAATTGATTAATTGATGTATTTGATCGAGTTTTATTTGTACTACCTATTTATATGTTATTGTTAGATTGATTTATAATATTAATTTGATTTGATTAAGTTTTATTTGTACTATTTATTCATGTTCCTTTGAGTTTGGGCTTATGTTTGTTTTCATTCAAAATTTATTATGTTATAATGAATAGATCCCATAAAATGGCAACAAAAACAAGCAATGGCAAGGAGTTGCTCAATTGGACAAGGGCTATGGATGATGCCCTTATTAATGCCTTCATATATGAGTATGAACACAGTCAAAAAGTTAATGGGACATTTACCACTACAGCTTATGAAAACATTATCAAAATATTAAGTGCACAATTTGGTAGAAAGGTTGACAAGGAGAAAATTAAGAATCATTAAAAGACGTTGAAAAGAAACTTTTCAAAAGTTTATTATATATTGAGAAATGGTTTAAGCAGTTTTGCTTGGAATCCTTCAACTTAATTATGGGATGCTGAGCCTCAAGTCTGGGAGGCTCTAATTCAGGTATGAGCTTTACATTTTGTATATGGTCACTTTTTGTTGTGTGGAACTTAAATTATGTTTCTTTTAATATGTATATATATTTTCAGTCTAAACCAAAGGTTGCAATTTGGCGAACTATTCTTTTCCTAACTATAACAAGATGATCACATTATATGGAGCTAATAGAGCTGGTGGAAAGGAGTCTCTGATAGTAAAGGAGCGATGAAAATGCATCAATCAACCTATATGGAAGAAAATAATGAAACTATCAATGACCTTGATCAACTCATCTCACAAAAGGAGGTCACATTAGATGGTGTTGAGATGTTTAGTGATGGTGATACTAGTCAAGTAAATCTCTCACCTCTTGAGCAATCACAAGGAGCAATTAGTGATTGTGGCAAAAGGTGAAGGAAAGAGCTTGCTAAAGACAAGGATATTGATCTCAACACATTAAAAGGGGTTGTAACACCCTAACATTAATTAAGGTGTTAATCATGGATTTGGATTAATTAGGAGTAATTAATATGGAATAATCGGGTAAGTTAGGTAAATGAAAATTTTGGAGAGATAAATTATTAATATGAGTTTGAGATTTAATTAGGATAGAACCTCATCTAGGCCCAAATTAATGTAAAAGATCATGATAAGAGGCTAATGGAGGCCTAATGAGTTAGGTGCAAGCCTAATCTAATTCAATGTGATAAAGGCCCGAGATCTACCTTGTATAGGCCCTTATAATTGGCCCAACAACCTTAGTGAAGACCCAAATCCTTTGAACTCTTAGAACTTGGTCTGACCCAACTAAAACCCAACAACCCAACATCTTAGAGCTGGCCTAACAAGGCTTAAATCAGAACCCACTTACAATTGGATCTTGGGTCAGCCCATGACCTACCTTAGACCTAACTTAAATCCAACTAAAATCCTAAACACTTCAGCCCCTTCCACAATTTGTTGAAACACAAACACACATCTCATTTTCGGAGCTTTGAAGGGGGCTAGGATTTGGGGCAAGAAATCCACTATTTCTCAATTCTAAGCTCAAAATTAGCTAAGGTACTAGTTATATAACTTAATTCCCTTCTCTTTTTTTTCATTTTGGCATGATTAGTTTTTCATTTAAAGTATTTTCACCCACACCCAAAATCTAAAACTTGTCAGTTGATGTTACCATGGTGAAAATTCGTAGGTTAAGGCTAGGATTGACATTAGGTAAGTATAAACTCTTCATTTTGATGCTTTCTTTGCTAATTTGAGACCCCTATAACTGATTTATAATATGGGTATTGTTGCTGTGCAAATTTACTCAAAATTTGAGGTGTTATTTTGAGATTTTTAGGGTAGGAGCAACCGAATCCAAATTTGGTTTAGTGGTGATTGGGTAAGTGTTTTTGAGTAGTCCTATATAGCTTAATTTTTTTAAGTGATGGGTTTGCTTATATAAATTGTGATTAGAGATAGTAATGGACTAATAAAGATGAACATTTTCTGATATTATGATTTTAGGAGGATTTCGATATTGTTGTAGCTTCCCAACTTGTCTGCAAGTGAGGTAACCAGGACTATATTAATTCTATGCATATATTTGTTTTAATTTCATATTTGCTGTACATGAATAATTTGAAATACGGAATGAATTGGTTGGCTATCTATTGTATTGTAATTGGACCTTGTGAGTCCATAGTGGAGCTGTGGTGCGGCTATCGCCCGTGCATGTGCTTCGATCGGGCACCGAGTTATGATCAAACCCCAGATGTATTGAACCTTGGTTGTGCTCAATGGGGAGTAGGTGCCGTAGATGGGCCTCTCCTGGAGTTATTGGCATTTAACATGTAGAAATATGATTGCTAGTATGGGATAGTAATCATGATAGTTTAATTGTTTCATTTACTGATATGACTGGTATTTTTTCTGATACTTATGTGAAATCATGCATATATGTTAATTAAACTGAAATATATGATAAAATTTGTCTTGGTTACTGAGATTCGCATTTCATCCCATTTTATGAGATTAAACATTTTAGGTGAAGGTTCTTCGGGTAAGAATAAGGGTAAGCAAGTGGATGAACATCCATGAGCTGAGGCCTGGTGTGGGGAGCTACATTTAGTCTGAGTAGAATAGAGTAGATGCTAATTTTGTTAACCTTGTATAGCATCATCATATATCTGTATTGCAAAGTGTAGGAGTTTGTATTTTGATAACATAGAATGTAACCATTGAGAAATAGACTTCATATTAGTTATTGATGGATGTATGAGCTTTGACACTATTTATGGCTTGTGAACCTATGATATAACTGACTATTTGAGTAATGAAATCCTATGATATATTGAGTGTAAACCTGAACTAGCGATGCATGAAATATCCAATGAAAGTATGATTGAATGACCATTGTGGGAAATTTACAAATTTGCTGACGTAAGACCCATGGATGAGTAGGAAAATCCACATTTAAATGATAGATGGGTAATGATACAATGACTAGGGTAAATCAGCTAGATAAATGCTATTAGAATCTCATAACAAGTGGGAGAGTGACCCTAGAGAGTCCCTAGATAGAGGTGGAAAGTATAAGATAAGGTTTTAAGAGTTGTAGAATCAAAAGCCATTTCTCCACGGCTAATAGAGCCGAAATTGCCCAAGGGGAGGTTCAGAGAGTAATTTGCCGTGGCAAAATGTGAGAGGCTAAACTAGGAGTTATCCGGAGGGAAATTCGCCACTGCGAGAGGGGGAATTGGCCGTAATGAACTTTTGTGAAAATATCCCAGATATTCCAGAAAGAAATTAGCCATGGCTAATAAGGAAATCGGCCGCGGCCAATAGTGAGAGGCGAGCAAGGTAGGTTCCAGAAGTTTCCTCACCGCAGCACCATGTAAGTTAGCTACGGCGAAGGTCCAATTCACCATGACGAAATTAGTAACGATGCAAGAGGTGAAGCCAAGAGGAATTGGCCGTGGCTAAGTATAATTTAGCCGCGATGAACGTCCTGAAACCCTTATATTAACTAGAAAATCTTGGTTGTTCAGATGGTAATCTCAAGGGATGACTTAGAGACATTGGTAGAAGATTCTTGTGAGTTGGGATTGTTATTTAATAGAATCAAAGGCTTATAAAGAAGCATTTGTTGCCTTTATGTACATGAGTGCTTGTAATTATATGGTTGATAACTCTAATAATATTAAGGTTCAATTTTCCCTATATTCTCTAAAAGTAATTAATCGCAATGACTTTTAATCCAATTTTGTGATTGTTATTCGGACATTTAACCTTAATTATAATGATTAAAAGTTAGGGTCGTCAATAGGGGTAGTATTTGAAATGGCAATAGCAATCAGAGAAGGCAATGAAGCATTGGCTCGAGGTCATGATTTAATACATGACGGACTAAACCAGAGAAATAATTTATTGCACGAGTCAAATATTATAAAAAGAGAGAGTTTTAGCCGCAAGATTCCACCTATATCAGGTGAAGAAATTTGGAATTTGATAACTGAATATGGATTTGATGCTAGCAAAAAGCCCCAGATTTATAACTATCTTATAAGTGATATTGACAAGTTGAGATCAGTTGTTCAATGCCCACCTCCAGCTCGCAAAACAGTAATCATAGACATGATGTTTGAATCTTCATGTCCTTAATAAGGAGTAATCTTGTGTAATGATATTAGTGTTGGAACCTTTTTTAATGTGGATGATATTCACCTTTGCATCTTTTTTTATATAGATGTTTATTTTAATTGTAGTGTATATATATATATATATATATATTTATTAGTAGACAAGTTCAATTTACTCTTTCAATTTTTTTTTTACGAATGTTGGTTCAATTAAAACAAAATTATAATTATTGTTATTTTGATAAAATAGAATTTTTAATTTTAATTTTTGTCTAAGTTTTTGGTTCAGATAAGAGATCAAAAATAATTTTTACTATGACATGTTAAAGTTGATAACTTGCATTATACATATTTATATGTTAATAAAATAGAAAAGAGAAAAAAATCCATTTAAATTTTATAAGGGTAAAATAGTCAATTTTTAGTTAGCTCCTCTCCTCTCCCTTTCTAAACCAAACAAGATATAATTAAAATTCCTCCTCTTTTTTCCAATCAATCCAAACAAGGGATCATTAAAATTCCTCCCCTCCCCTCCTCTCCCCTTTCTTTCGTTGAGCCAAACAAAGCATAATAGTAAATTCGAATGTCTATGGGTTAATCAATAATCTATATTAGTATTAGAATCAATAATTAGTAATGAGTATTGTCAATATCAATAATCAGTAATCAATAAATCAGTAATCAGTAAATATATGTAAAAGTTGAGTTTTTTTGACACTTGTGTTAAACTGTTTATAACCTGTTATGACAAGAATTTTTGCTGCCAGTACAAGCAGCGCTATACATGCTAGTTTTTAGATCAATTTCTAGGCAAATTTGATTCTTGCTCAAGAACCAAAAGCCATGCCTGGAAATTTGATAGTTGATAATTTAATTATAAGAAAATGCCTTGACTTCCCAAACTCATACTTACAATGCATAGCATAATGCCACAAACGCCGGGTCCTAATTCCTAATCAAATTTGGATGCCTAGAAATTTAATTCTTGGTAATTTGATTCTAAGAAAATGCCTTGACTTTCCAAACTCAAAATGCATTTGCATAATGCAACAAATGCTGGATACTAATTCCTAATCAAATTTGGATCATCGTTTTATTTTGGATTTGTTTGGTAAGCATAATGTAGTAGAATGTAATTGGAGAAGGATGGATTATGTGAAAGGAATGAAATAAATAAGGTTTGATATGATATAAAAAAATTATTTGTATATACATATATTTGATTGGTTAATAATAATAAATAAAAATAAGTGAAAAAATAAAAATATTTTTAGTTAAAAAATAATAAAATAATAATTTTTTGCTCCAAGAATGGGATACCCAAATAAATCTAGATCTACTATAGTGTCATTTGCAGTGGAAGATCTAAGTCGTCTAAATTAATTTAAACGGTTTATATTTAATTTTTTTTTAGATTTTGAAAATAATTTTTTTTATAAAATACAAAATGAAAAATAAAATAAAATTTTTAATTGTGAACTTTTGAAAAAAAATTATTTTAATTTAAAAAATTTAAAAAAAAAACTATCTATATTTTGATTTGAATAATTGGAGGAATGGAGAAAAAAATATTAGAGAGGGATCTATTCAAATAATACATGCATTGCAGTGATGGGACATGATTACTGTAGGGACATGACAAGACCGTATATTAAGGCACGAAATGGCCAGATGAAGTTTTGGCTCAAACAAAAAAAAGAAAACTTTTACCGGTGCACAAAACTGATGATAAAGGAAGGCCTATCACTGCTCCTTACAATTGAGATAGAGGAAACTCATTCTCTGTACCAAATGCATTTTGTTGACAGATTTCATCTCCCTCTCCCATTCCAGGAACAAACCAATAAGGGCCTTTGTTAGCAACCATGATGTCGCACTTTTGGGATGATTTAAGGGTCAAAATGCAGAAGAGAGTGTGCAAAGAAAATAATCTCCATACTCATACCATAGCTTCTCAATAACAATAGGAAAATAAGGTTTGAAAGCAAAATTAGGGGTTTGAATAATCTGCATTCATCAAATCTATATTGCTTATCTGTTCAATTGGATTTGAAATAGGCGTCTGAATGCAAAATTAGTGCAAATGGTGAAAATCCCATATGGGTATTGTGATAAAGAGAATAGGAATTCAAAGTATGAACTTAATTAATTTTCGGTTTCATCCAATCACTAAAACAAAAACAACTATTATCAGCCATGGCTTTTTTTAGCTAAAATGGACCCCTTTGTTCAATGAAAAACAACCTTGGTTTCAATTCCATTTTCTTAATTTGAAAAATTGAATTTAGATTGCTATTCCTAATAGGGAAAGCTTATGGAAGAAGAAATGCAGTCCTTACTGGTGTTGGCAAATCTGTCTGGCTAATGTTGAAACAATCGAGCATCTATTACTGTGATGTGGATGGACTCGTTTGGCGTGGTTTTGAAGCAACCTTTCTATTAAAATTGATGATTTGTGTATAGCAAGAATGGATTTGTGGCTAAATTGGCTATTGGTAGATTTGAATCTCGATGATAACAGTGAGGCATATGCTGCAATGTTATGTTGGTACGTATGGAGAAGTAGGTATTCTTGGTGCTTCGAAAATGTCTCTGTTGATCCACTTTTCGGGGTAGGCAAAGCTAGGGATGCTACTGATGAATTCTGGTGTTGGAAAGGGTGGGGTTTGGAAGTTTTTTCCTCTGATACTATGCCAGCTGCTGTGTGTGGTTGGGTTACTCCTGCAAGGAATGTCACTAAAATTAATTCTGATGGTTCTTTTGTCCGGTCGCAAAATAAAGCAGGGATTGGGTAATTTTTTGTGATGGTGCTGGCAAGGCCTTTGAAATGTGTTGTGCTGAAGTCAAGGCTTCCCCTGCCTTTATGTGTGAAGCTTTGACTCTGAAAAAGGGGTCCAAATGGCTAAGGATTTGGAGTTGAATCATGTGATGTTTGAAGCTGACAATTTGGCTTTGATTAATTCTGTGCGTAGCAGTGATGCCTGTCCAGACCGGAGGAGTCTTTCTATTGTGGAAGATATTACTGCCCTTAGTAATTCATTTTCTTAGGTTGGTTTTTGTGACGGATTTAGCATCCAATTGACTTGCTAAAATGGCTTGTAAGAAGACGTGCCCGACTGGTTAGAATGTATGTTCCCCATCTACTTCGTTTTAAATTCTTGTTGCCAATTCTGTTGTTTGTAGGGAGGGCATAGGTTAATTTTGCTCTCTAGTTTTTTAGCTATTTTATTTTGGTGTTTCTGTCTTTTGATTGTATCTGTGTTCCATTTTGGTTTCTATGAAAACTTCGTCTATTTTGACCGCAATAAAAAAAAAGTTAGGAATAAATTAATTAAAATTAAAATAATATTTTGGTCTCTTAGATTTTATTTATCATTTCAAATGAATTCATTAATTTAAAATATTTTAAAATTGTCTGTTAAATTTTAAATGTCTCAAATTTGCCCCTTAAATATTGTATATAGTAGCAAGTGATTACATTTTGAAATGAATTTAAAATTTAATGAAGCATTTTAAAATATTTTAAATTTAAAAAATCAATTTAAAATGATTGAAGAAAATTACAAGACTAGAATATTATTTTAACTTACAAATTAAAATAGGAGAAAAGGCAAAAAAGCACAATAAGAACTTGAGGTTAGCAAGACTTAACTAACAAAATTTCCTTTTTTTTTTAATATTTTAAGGTGATAGAGCCAACTCTGGATCATAAAAGAGAGGCTCGGGCCATCTTGCAGAGAGACAAAAGTAAGGAGGCTTATATCAAAGGAAGTTTTCACTCTTTGGTTCTTTTGCCAAGGCCGAAACAAGATGGTTAGCTGGAAGTCAAAAGGAAAAATTAGATTGCTACATTATTGAAGATGACGGTAAGGGAGGGAGACGTTTATTTGTGACATGGAAAAAAGTGTACTTGAAAGAGCTTTGGGAAAGATATCCTAGCAATTTCCAAGCTGAGGGAGATGGCTGTGCAGATGGCAGATCAGTGAGAAGATAGAAGAGCTAGTGAATCTAAATATTTGTTTGGTTGAATGATAAAACATGGAATGAAAAAGAATAAAATGATTATTATGGATTCAATTATTATTTATTTATTTTAATAATAGAATGAAATTAAAAAAGAGTTCAAGACTAGTTATTGTCAAAAATTTAAATTTTTGTTGTCATTTTAAATGGGAGATTTTGCAAAAGAATAGAATAAATAAGATAGACAATTACAATTATATTATTTTTACATAAAACTTATTAGACTCATACTCAACGTATAAAAATAATATTAAAAAAATAACTTTTAAATTATTATATTTTATTAATAATACCTTCTTTTTGTTAAATTCTCAAATAATAATATAATATATCATTTGCCATTTTACTCAGTACATTTTTATTTCATTATATTATTTATTATTTTATTTTATTCCTTCATAAACCTCCAGACATAGTCTACGGTCGTTGGAAGTTAATCAGAGATTCTAAAGTTGAAGGGAGTGGCGCCATTAGACACAAAACCGACGGAAAAGAAGTCGTCCGCGAGATAAGCGGAGGTATTGAAGCCATAGGAGAAAGATAGACTGGAGGGGATGAAGGTTTCATGAAAGGGATTTTAAAAGCTTCCATAAGAGAAGCTTGATCTGAAAAACCAGATTGGATAGATATTTTGGGGGAAGGGGAAGGTGGAGATGTTTGGATTTCAACGTGTAAAAGAGTGAAGAGTGTGATGGTGGTTGGAGGCGATGACGTTGGAGCTCCAGCGGGGATCAAAACTGGACACGCTGCAGAAGAGATGGCGATGTGAGATGGACGCAGCAATGGCGAAGGAAAAGAAGGTGTAGGGCGACTCTTATATTTGGAGGTCGTTCATATGCGGAGTCTAGCAACTCTATCTACATATCAGCTCTGATCACATATGTACCAAATTTAACAATAGTTTAAAATTCGACTGAAAAAAAGGATAAAAATGAATAAATGATGAGACAACAATGTCCCGTATGGTAAGAGTTCTTGGGAACAGAAAAAATCGACTGAAAAAAGGATAAAATTTGGAGTTCTTGCCAACGAAGTGCAAAAAAGAAGACCCAGAAACAAAAAAGTATTGAAAAGTTGCATAAGAAAACCGCTGATTGTGCCATTTTTTTTTTCAAATATTTCCTCCAAGACAATAGAATTCGGTGCAGTATTTGAGACAAATAAGATTGGGCGAAGCTGAGTTTGAGTTCTTTTTATTTTCTCTATAATATTAGGGCCAAAATGCCTTATCGTTATGTTATAAATATAAATATAAATATAAATATAAATATCATTTATATGACATATTTGATGTTATTTTTTATTTTATTTTTTAATTGTATCATTTACAATTCATAATTAAAAGTTAATCTCTGGGTTTATGATTTATATTGTGATTTGAAAATTATGAACCTAGCTAAAAGACCAAAATAGCAATGCGGAATTGAAATCCAACTTTAAAAAGGAGGCCTTAGAATAAAAGAAAATACAGAGTTTTCTTACTGTTGTTTGATCGGTGGTTCTTGAAAATAACATGTTTAAATTATGAGTTCCAGATGGGATTGGAGCTTCTCTCTCTCTCTCTCTATATATATATAATATTTAGAATGGTGGAGATATTTTATATTGTCATTATATGTATAATTCATTTTTATTGCAGGGTTTTTCTCCTATTTTGCGTTTTCGCAATGATGCTTTTTCATTTATTAATACCAAATCAAATTTTATGAAAATCTTGGAAGGATAGGAAGATGTTGTCTTGCAATAAGTTTTCAACTTCAAAATAATTGTATTGTTGATTAAATGATTGTTAGAATGAAGAATTGGATGTAGCTGTCATGACATATTATTTTCAAATATGTATAAGGGAAGAAAATCATTGTGTTTATTGGATTGTAACTTTGTGTATTGATTCTCTTACCAAATGTTCATGAGTTGGGAAACTCCTCCCAAGAGGTAGTTTCATTAATTGTTGCTGATTTTAAGAATATTTTTTTTAGATATTAAACTTATACATGCAATTAAAATATAATGTATACTTTTTTTAATAATAATATAACATATTTATACTTTAATTGGAAAACTACTTAATTACCTGCAAAAAAAATTATATACATGTCATATTATTATTATTAGAGAGCTATATATTTATTATATTTTAATTGAAAAACCTAACAATAAATATAAATAATTACATATAATTTTTTTTACCCTGTCTGTTTTATATGTAGTATTTTTTCTTTTGGCTTCTTTGCTGTTTTTGTTATAATTTTTTTTAAAACATTGAAGAATTTAACCATTGATGACAATGTCTATATTTCGACCTATATCACCAAGACTTATGTCCGCCGTTGCAATTAATTTCTACTTGCTATATTGAGCAGCTCTATGTTAAATTAAATATGAGATTCTTCAAAACCAATTTGCTTAAATCATTTTATAACAAAATCAATAAAACAACCATTTATAAACCTACATAAAACCCAAAAGAAACAAATTATTTGTGATGATGACAAGCTCTGCAATATATATTCCTTGAAAACGGTTGTTGGATAAAAACAGAATAGGGAAAAAAATTATAACCCAAATGTAACAACCAAAAAAGTATTTGATGAAAAAGCAATAAAACATGTAAACTTGGACTGGTAGAAGCCAAATTTAATGACACTCAGACTCTACCAATTTTAGTTCATTAATAATTTTTTTTAAAATTAATTGAACTTGGATTGTTTCAATCCAAGTTCAATTTATTTAAATTACTTATTTTATTTAACTGAGTAAAAATATTTGAAGACATAAATATTTAAAAAATTGTTGCTGAAATTAATTTATAAGTTTAAATAATTAAAAAATAATAAATAAATAATTGTGTCTTTGATAAATATATTTTTAAAAGAAATCAATATAAGACTAAATTAATAAAGATAAAAGAAATAATTAAAAACAAAAGAAATAAAATGATATACAGTGATACTAAAAAATTCGTAAAAGATGTAATAAAAAATTACATAAATATTAGAAAATAAGAAATAATTATATTTTTTAAAAAAATAAATGATTATTAAATATAAGACTAAATTGATAAAAATAAAAGAAATAAAATGACATACAATGATGTTAAGAAATTTATAAAAGATATGATAATAAATTACATAAATATTAAGAAAAAAATATATTATAAGAGATGACTTCCAGTGTTATAAAGAGAAATTTTTTTTTCACTATGTGGTCGTTGTTATGTCACTTCTTCATATTGTTGTTATTCTTGTACCATGGATGGAGAACTTAAATTAAAGCATAGGGGAATCAGTTGGAGGAATTGGCTTATGTGATGTCACAAATCTTGTTTGCGATGATCCTCAAAGGTCAAAGGATCTACCAGCAATATTAAATACAGATGTATCAAACAAAAAATCAACAAATGATCCTCCAGGTTACTGCTTGGATATTCCAAAATGAGACATAGGCAATAAGGACATATAATATGAAAGGTCGAATCTTACAAAGTCGCAAAATTGGTTGGTTGGGATAGAAGAAGATGGACCGACTATACTAATATCTTGAAGCCACGAAGTTGGAATATATGAAGATGGACCAGCCATGCTACTACTAATGTCCTGCTGCATTGGCTCTTCAATTTGCTACCTTTGTTCTGTAATAATAGGATGTTAGGATGATGAGAAGCCTTAACGTCGCTCATTTAGTCGACTTGTAATGTCTAATTTTTGTAAAAATGACGGAAATGAATATGTTTTAAAAGTAAGTCCTTTGAAATGAATTGATTAGGGCCTAGAAAAATGAGAATAATGATCTAGACATCAAATAATGAAAATAGGAGGATAGAGGTATCCTGAAACCAAAGCCAAAATAACTAGACGAAATTTAACAAAATAGTTATGAAACGAAATGACATTTTCGTAATTTCAAGTAATTTTTATAATACTCATAGGAGGGCTTTTTAAATGGAAAATTTGAGCTCTTCAGGGTTCTCAAAGGCCTTGAAAATTATGGGAAGCCCCGAGACAGTTAAAACCCTTTTGATATATGTTTTCTAACGATGGTTGACTTGAATTTTGACTCTTTTGTTTGGGAAAGTTTTAGCTTCAAATTGAGTAATTTCAAAAGAATTTTATAAGATTGATAACCTAAATTTTATGATGAAAAAGATGGTTCTTAAAAAGGAATTAAAATGAACTAGAAATGAAAATGCCAAAAAGACAGGACGTATATGGAATTTTCTTGAAACAATTTTAATTCCTCTCTACTTAAGTGGTGCATCCCCTTTCCTTCCTTCATATGACCAACTTTATTTCTATCTAAGAACAGAAGTCAAACCATGGGAGAGAGGCGCACAAGAGAAGGGAAGAAGAAGAGGAAAACAAAGGCAAGAAAAGTATGAAATTCATGGATTTTCTTAATCTTTCTTTGGTAAACTTATTCTCCTCCTTCTCCTCTTTTTTTTCACAGTTTCATTGAAGTGTTTGGTTTTATTTTGAACCCAAACCAAAGGGGAGGAGTTCAAATTTTAAGAGAAGGACTAAAGCAAAGGAAAGAGCATCCAAGGAAAGCTTGAATCAAGGTAGAAACCACTTTCTTCCATGCTTGCTTCTTCTTGTTCTTATGCATGTGTGTTTCGGCCATACCTTGGTCAGCCAAGAGGGAATGAGTTTTGAACCAAACCAAGAATGAATATTAGGAATTAGAGTATACGAAGTAAGAAAGTGCAAAGAGAATAAACAAACATCCATGAATTTGCAAGATAGAAAATTTAGGGGTTTGTGAACATAATCTAAAATCTAATTTTACCCAAGAGTTCTTAAGCTAATGTAAATGTTTGTATGAGTTTCTAAGACCCCTAGAAAGCCTCCCATATGCACCTCCCATCCAAAAAGCAAAGAAAACCCCATGAGCTTCTTCCTTGAGGGGTGTCTCGGCCTAGGGCAGAAGTGACACCTAAGGATAGTTTTAATTTTTTCCAAACTTAGTTTTATATCATATATGATGGGAGAGTATGAGAAGAAGCATTTGAAAAAATTTAGGAAGTCTAGAAAGTGTGATGGAGGTATAGATTCTATGTTGTGATTTAAAAAAGAAACCTATAGCTAGGCTCCTCAAATTGATTGTGTGATGGCTTCAAGGAGTCTAAATGGAGTCAAGAACCATAGATGAAAGGATAGAATGGAGCCAAGATCATGAATTCTTAGTGTTGTTTCATTAGGAGCTTTATGGAACTATAATTGAACTATATGAGCAACCTAGCTCTTTTAGTGTGTGTATGGCTTTAGTAGGTGTTTCAAGAGTATAAGTAGATCTTATTTGATGTGTTTTGGCCAAAGGAATCAATTCTCACCTCTTTGTGAGTGTTTGGCCAAGGGAAAGGAAGAGTTTCCAAGAAAGAAAGTGTGTTTTTGCATACAAGATAGCTCTCTCTCCTTTCTCTCATGTATCTTTGGATGTTTTCTTCTCTTGGACTGTGTGTGTATATGTTTAAACCATGAAAAATATTTCTAGCAAGTATTTATATGCCATGATACCATGATACTTTGTTGATGTGCTTGAATGATGTTTTTATGAATGTGTTTGGCTTACTTGAGTGTAGTGAGGCCAAAAGTCCCTTAGTAAAGGTGAGAATGAGCCAAAAGTCCCTAAAGTTAGGTGAGACGAAGCCAAAAGTCTCTAAAAAGAGTGAAACTTAGTCAAAAGTCTCTTAAAAGTGGGTGAGACAAGTCCAAAAGTCCCAAAGAAGATGGGTGAGGCTAAACCATGATCTTGGCAAGCCTATGCATGATAAGTATGTCTTCTTGAATGTGAAACATGCTCCATGTATGTCTATAAATTTTAAGATAGCCATGTATGCATTTTTAAACTTAAATTTTCATCCATCATTTATGTTTGAAAGGGTGAAGAGTTATCTCTTCTCTCCCAATTGCCTAACATATTTAGGTAGACCAAGTGAGTAAAGAAATGGGAGCCAATAAGTTAGAAGATGAGAGATTGACAAAGAAATGTTATTGGTTCTTTTTGTAACTACTTTGTTGTCATAAGATGTAATTCAATGTTGTGTATGATGTATAACCTTTTGAATATATATAAATATATGGATATGTGATGTATATATGAGAATTGGAAGCAAATGAATGGAATAACATGTTTTTGACATTGAATGGCAAAGTAGAGCTTGTATGTTATATGTGTATGTCATCAAGTGAGAAAGTGAATTTGTGAGATTTGGGTTTTTAGACCTTTGAGACATGTTTAATAGGCTATTTTAATGCTTTCCCATGTGTTTAAGTGACCATAGAAAAGCTAGAAGCTAAATGGAACCATTTTGACCCTTGGAAGAGGCATAAAAGTGCTATTTTGTAACCCTATAGCACAAACTAATCAAATGGACGAAATTTTTTATGAAATTTGGCATGCATATAGATCTCATCTAGAGCTTTTTGGGAAGCTAAGGACTAGATTATTTGGAGCTCTAAAGAATTAATTATGAATTTTCAAAATTTCCAAAAAGCTGTTGAATTGATATGGTTACTGTTCATATGGTCAGTTTTTTCTTCTATGTTATTCGAGGGGCAAATGGTGTTCAATACTCATGAAATTTTACAAGAATAAATTAGACATAATAAGCTTTCTACAGCCACTAGGATCACCTTATTTGGATGTCTGAGTAGAGAGATATGAATTTTTGAAGTTTGTAGTCAGTACTAGTAATGCGACAATACCTTTGGTACTATTCTATCGATTTCCAATGACTAAACATTCCTGTTTTGGTTTTGACTTATTTTATCCTAAAGTTAACATTTATAAATTTTTAGAATAGTATAGTATGTATGATTTCAATTTTTCTAAATTTAGTTATAATTTTTTAAAGTTGGCACCAGAAATCTGGCAGCAGAACCCAAGGCTGGTTGTGTGATTTTGTGTATGTATACTCCAAACTCAGGATTCTTGTGATATTTTGAGATGGTTTTGAGTTGTATGAATGTATTTTAAGTGGAGAATGATATGAGTGAGTTAATATGGTCCACAGAATGCGAAATGAGAAATTTAAGTACTACGCAACACAAAATATTCCATTATTTTATTTGAGTTTTTCTTGAGAATTTACTATCCTAAGGTAATGTAGCTAGAAATGAGATGGGGAAAGGCTAAGTGAATATGGTGTTACATGACCCATTGGAATTTGAAGTTTGGGCAAATTGGGTGTCAGTTTAGTAAGTTGGAAGATTAGTGAGAAGCATTGTTCACTAAGAACATGTAATATATTTCTAGTGTCTCATCATACAATTTTGTAGAAATTCAAAGGTAGAGAGTCCTGTAAGTGCATCTGATAAAACCTTTTTGCCAAATCAGCTTGTATAAAAGGAAAAGAGCATTTAAATGTCAACATAACAATGAAGTAAAAATATACATATATATACTAATATATACCGAGAAAGGCAAGAGAGCAAATATGACAAATATTGAAAAATTTACTGCATAGCCAGTCATAACGCTAAGGGGATGGATCCATTGCTGAGTATATCGCCAGTACCATCTCATGTACTCAGATGTGTGATCAAATGACTCGTCAATAATAGGAGACTATGCTCTAGCATTTTGTTAGTTATACTATTATTGGATGAAAGTGTTATACTTTGTTCTTTAGTTGGACTGGGTTCTCCCTCGGGGTTGTAGAGCATAGAGAGCATCCAATCTAACTGGTGCTTGAAGGATCGGTTGTTGCTGACCTAATTAGTGAAGAACGTGGTCTGGATGGTGCCACTCTATGATGTGGAAGCATATAAATGGCACCGAAACAATCTAAATATCTAGAGAAGTTAAGCACTACTCCAGAATTAAGTCAAGCACATCTTATGGTTGATATAGGCACCAAACAATTTATGGGTAACATAGATAAAAATATAAGATATCATGAAATATTAAAATTATGATGAACATATATAAAAGGAAAAAAAACAATAACTAACCTCGTTGTCTCCCATAGCATTCAGTAAAGTTCGATATTGACTAAAGGCTCGTACACCTGGATGAGGAGGTCATCCAACATTCTTTCATTTGTAAGGATTTTCAATCACATTAGGAAAATAAAAATATATAGACTTGTGCTGGATGCATTTACATACATAAGTATTATGCAATTTGTAATGTCCAGTTTTCGTTAAACGATGAAAACGAGTGCATTTTAAAGCAAGTCTCCCAAAATAAATTAGTTAAGGTCCCAAAAAATTTGAGTAACATTTTGGACCCCTAAAAATGAGAATTTTAGGCTCAAATGGAAAGAAAAACAGAGCTAGAATGAAGAACAATTTCTTATGGAAAACTTACGAAATGTAATGGTATTTTTGTAATTTTGAGCAAATTTTGGAATTCACACAGGAGGGCTTTTTAGATAAAAATTTTGAGTTCTCCAAGGTTCTCAGAGGCCCTAAAAACCATGGGAAACCCCGAGATAGTTAAATCCCTTTCGGTTGACATTTTCTAACATCGGTGTACCCAAACTTTGACAAATTTGTTCAAAAAGGTTTTAGCTCTGATTTGAGTAATTCCAAAGGCGTTTTACTAAATTGGGAACCTAAATTTTACAATAGAAAAGACAGTTCTAAAAAAGGAGCTAAAATGAATTAGAAACTAAAATACAAAAAATGAAGGGCAAAATATGAATTTTTGCAAAAGCCATCTCCTCCATCTATATATAGGAGGCTCCCCACTCTCCCATTCATTTAGTCTCATATTGTTCTACCCTAAATCAGAAAAGAAACCCTAAGGGAGAGGTGCACAAGAGGGAGAGAAAGAGAAGGAGAAATTCAAGACATAAGGTATGGAATTTTGGTAGTTTTTCATACTTTCTTCCATCCAAACCCCTTCTTCTCCATTCTCCTTTATTTCCTTTGATTATAATGAAGTTTATAAATCTGTTTTAAGGGAGAAATTAAGGAAAAAATTCGGATTTGAAGAGAGGAGCTCAAAGAAGACAAGATTTAAATGAGAAAAAGCAAGAAAATAAAGTAATTTTTTCTTCCATAATTGCTACCTCTTGCTCCTCTTCCCCACCCATTTTGCCCCACTCAAGAAGACCTAGGAGGGCTTAGTTTTTAGGTAGAACCAATGGTGATTCTTAGAAAAAAGGGTGTAAAGATTAAGAATATGCAAAGAGAATTAACAAAAAACTAAGGAAATTCAAGATGTAAATCTAGGGTTTTAAGTGTTCCTGGTAAAATTTGATTTTATACAATGATTTTTAGATTTAAATAAGAGTTTAAATGAGCTCCTAAGATCCCTAGAAGTCTCCCTATGTGCTTCCTCCATCAAGAAAACAAAGCAAAGTCCATGAAGGCCAAATTCCTCCATAGGTTCAGCCAAGAGAGGTTTATATACCTAGGGAAAGTTTTAAATTTTTCTAAACCCATTTTTGAGTCATATATGATGAATGAATATGAGGGGAAGCCTTGGAAAAAAATTTAAGAAGTTTAGAGAATGAGTTAGTGCTTTATGTTCCATAATATGACCTAAAGAAGCAACATGTAGTTAGACTCTTTATTTTAATTATGTGATAACTCCAAGAGCCTTAAAAAGAGTCAAGAATCATATTTGAAAGGAAAGAATATAGCCTAGAATTTATTTGATGGGTGTTATTTAATTAGGTGTATTTTGGAACCATAAAGAGGTTTATAGGTTAAGCTAGAGTCTAAGCAAGTTGTGTGGCCTTAGAATTAATTCCATAAACCTAATTAACTTCTATAAATTGTGTCTAGGCCAAGAGAAATCATCCCTACACCTTTGTGTGTGTGAGGTCAAAAAAAGGAGTATTGATTCAAAGAGAAAAGTGTGAGTTTGCTTCCAAGGTAGCTCTCTCCACTTTCTCTCATGCATGATTGCTTGCTTTACTTGTCTTTGAATGTGTGTATATGTGTATTTCAAGCTATGAAAAATGTCTTAGCATGAGCTCTTACTCCATGGTACCATGATGATGTATTATGTTTTTAAATGATATTTGTTTTGGTTTGCTTGAATATGGTGAGGCCAAGAACCCTTAGCCATGGTGAGGATGAGTCAAGAACTCTTAAGATTGGTTGAGACAAAGTAAAGAGCCTCCCAAAAGTGAGGTTGACTCTCAAGAGTAAAGTTGAATCCAAGAACCTCTTAAAGAATGAGTGAGACAAGTCCAAAATTCATAAGTAAATGGGTAAGGCTAATTCACTTGCTTGGCAAGCCTTTGTATGCCATGTATGACTTGCTTAAATGTTGGA